>WEIU01017309.1:0-47230 GCA_013389925.1 Aegithalos caudatus | reverse complement strand
AAAGAAATGTGTTCCTCCTTCCATTCATCCCTTTGAAACTGAAATACTTGATGGAACAATAACAGATGCAACAAGAAAAGAAAATTTTCTTCTTTCCAATCTGCAGCCATCTCTCAGAAGCATGAAATTAATACTGTAGTTAATTTGAATTTCCTGTGTTGTTTGGTTGGTTGCCTCTGGTTCAGAAATATATCATAAGCAAAGGTAGGAATTTTCCAAACCACATCTGACAATAGAACAAAGCTTGAATGAATCATTTGAAAAACTTATGATTAACCCATCCTTCAATTAAAATCTTCCAAGAAGATAATGTCTTTTTTCAGCAAAAATTACTGCCAAAAAAAAAAAAAAAAAAAAAAAAAAAAAAAAAAAAAAAAAAAAAGAGCCCTTTACGCATTAGACCTCCTAAAAAAAAAAAAAAGGTACCTTTCGCATTTAGGATCCTGTAAAAAGCAGACACATAGAAAAGTAACATGGAGGAAGCAAAAAAGCTTTTAAATGGTTTGGGCACTCCTTCACAAGTTTGTATTTGTCTTATTTTAACACAATAATCTACCAAAAATTTTAGTTTATTTATGTAACATCTAAACCGACTAAGCTACTTTATTTTAGGCAATTTAGCAAAAGCATTAATAATTTCAAAATACACACACACATACACACACATTGTGTACTCAATTTATTTTTTAATAGGTAAGAAAAACCAACCAGATTTTATTTATATTGCTTATATTAATATGAACCATTCTTGGAACTTTTAGAATCTGCCTGCCAAGGACTTCACTACATCACAACTTTTTAAACAGTGTTAGGCTAACAACAGTTAAACTGATGCAATTCTTTGTGTGTTGAATGGCCTCAGAAACAGAGAACGCTGAAAGGTTGTTCTGTGGGATAAGAGATTGCTTGTCTTAATCTTCTCCATTCCCCAATCTGTTCTTTAAAACTATTCCAGATGATCTGGAACATTCAGAACTGTAAGTGTATTGAGTCTGGAAATTTAGAAGGAGAAAGTATTGAAACCAGAAAACCTGACTTCCTTAAGGAAGAATACAAGAACTTGTGAGTTCTCACCAAAGGGTTTATCCTGGGTTCTGTAGTCAACTTCTGGGACATCATTTGATATAGAAGCTGTTTTTTCCATCAGAAGATAAACTATTATTCCTTGTATAGTCCCATACCAGAAGAACAATTAGTATTTTAAGGAAAGAATTTACTCCAAAGGACCCTGTATCATAGTCAGCACTTTCACATCTGTGTGGATCTTGTTTCACTTTGTCAATCAAGATAACTAAACCTAAGTCTATCAAAGATGTTTATTCTTGAAAGTTGAGGCATATTTGCACAGAATTTACAGCAGCAATAATGTAGTGTTGAATGTGAGGGTCTCCTTGAGAGGATTGCAGGAGCATTTCAAAGACATTTAGGAAATAATTGTTGTTCTTATTTTGTCGCTAGCAAAAATTCAAAGCAGTGAAGCTAACTGGTTAATTTTTTAAGACTACAGACCAAAGGACACTGAATAAACCACAGGAGGAAACTGCAAAACCTGGTTTTAGGCTCCTGTCATGCTCTGAAAATTGATCTTTGCTCCTTCTTCAAGCCCACAAAGTACCATTTTTCTATACTGCTGAACTGCCATGAGGCAGCCCAGTCATACGCAAAGTGATTTATCCAATATTTCCTACCAGAGAACTCCTCAGCAGCAAGAGCTGGAATCTGAAATGATGGACACCTAACTTCCCAACATACCTCCTTCTTTTTTGAGATTATAAACAAAATTTTTTCCACCACTGTAAACAAAATCCTAAGTGATATTGCTGTCTTCTACAGTACATAATTCTGAAATGATTCAATACTAAACAGTATCTCTCTTGATTGCTGTAACCTACAGAAACATAACTGCCTATATTAAGGTTCAAACAATCATGGGCAATACAGATGTTCTACTTTTTCTTTTTTTCCTTTTACCACTGAAGAAATGAGTTTTTGATTTAAAAACATTTGTGATCTGCTGAAAATCCCAGGTTTGGCTGTTGATGATGTCAGGTTTTCAGTGAAATGTAACACTATTGAGCCACAGACAACTGTGTCTTGTAAGTTATTGTCAATCAGAAAAAAAAAAAAATTTAGTTCCAGATTCTTTTCAGGGAAAAAATAAAATATATATTTTGGCCTAACCTGGTTACGAATGTCAAAACATGTTTCGATAGCACTGGATCCTGCCTTTGATTGAAATATTTTCAGTTAATAATATAAATTATCACAGTGCTAATAATATTGAAGAGATGGGTAGATGGCCAAGATAAACACACCATGTGGCAGAGATGGGGTGGACTATTTGAAGAATGATGAGGGACAAGCAGCTGTCACACAATTCTTGTGTGTGCTATAATCAAAATCACTGAATAGATGGAATGTACTGAAAAAGAAGCATTTATATGTTCTTTCCCTTTCCCAGGCTGCAGCATTCTTATAAGCATAAATTCTACAGACCTGTCATGTTTTCCACTCCTTATGCTGCTTTTATGGATTCATGCACATAAGGGAGAAAGGTTTTATGTATCCAATAAAAATTTGAATGTGTAGGTATATAAACATGTAGAGTGGCTTATAATGATTTCCAAACTGTACAAACTAAGAAGAAAAGAAAGAAAAGGCAATAAGAGAATTATTCTAATAGCTTTTATGAATGTGCCCCTTCCACTGTTGCTGCCTACAGCTAACAGTAGCTGAACAATGAAAACACATTGGAAGACTGACTGAAACTCAGTATTTCCCCAGTGCAGGTATGTCTGGTCCTTTCTTTGAGGGCAAAACCTCTGGGAGGGATTATGAATTACAAGCAGTAAAAAAAAAAAGGCAAAAGTCCCGCAGATGAATGGGACAAAATTCCGATAAAATTGTGTTTAGTACAAAAAAGCAGAAGCACAACACTTCCATTAGACTCGCACTATGAAGCAAGTAACAATAAAAATGACATGTTTCTGTTGTAATAGGTAAGGCACGGTTTCTGTTTGGTCTGACCAGAAACGGGCATTTTTTACACAACTTCCATTTATGTCTCATCCACACAACTGCTCACTATGCTGTGTCCACTTACCCTTACACAGATCCAGTGAAGGCAGTCAGAAGAGGAGCTGCATTTGAAGACTGGTAGGTAGAGAATCTCTGGGAAAGGAATTAACAGAAATATCCACCCCTGCTGTCAACACACAGAATAGACTCAGCTCATTCTTGGAGTCTCAGGACAAGCTGACATAGCTGACATTTGGGCACTTACCTCCTTTTATTTATCAGCTGAGCAAATTTCATACAAAAATCATGGAGAGGCAATAAATATCAAGCATTGCAAATTCTATTTCTACAGAATAAATGCAGCATCCAATGGCTTTAATGTTTCACATAGGTATTGCCTCAGCTTGCCAACTTCAGAGTGGAACCACACTTTAAATATTCTGCAGACTGTAGTTAAGTGCTGTAGCATGTTAGACTTTCCAGTCTTACATATTTCAATTGATTCTTTGTTCTCCTCTTTCAGAACAGATTAATAAAGCTAAAGGAAAGGAGAGGAGGATTGGCCATTCAATAAAACTGCAAGATATGGAAAATCCAACATTTCAGAGAACTCTAGGAGCAAGCTAACACACCTATCCTTGTGAGACTAGTATTAATGGCTACTTATTCTTCTGTTTCTTCCCTAATTTAAGAACTTATAGGAACTTCTACACACACAACTAATCACATCAGTTGCCTGAAGAAGAGATCATAGTTTTGGTTTTTTTTTTCCAAAAGGAGAAACTAAGGCAGATAGATGTTAAATGACTTACCCAAGACTGGAGTAGAGTCCAAGCTACACTCTACACTCCTGGAGTTCTAGTGCCACTCATGAAATCCTGATCCCACACTCCCTCCCCTTGCAAAGAAAAAGGGGGGAAGCTGAGGAAGATTACTTCAAGTTAATCCTGCTACATTTTCAGGATCCTTGTGCTGGAGTGTCTCAGTGGATGTGAGACAAATAGACAGGAAATCAAAATACTTCCCTTTTCAATTAACTATTACAAAGTTTCCCAGTTCCACACATATATAAAAAGTACATTTTGAGCAGAAGCATTTAAAGGGATAACATAAAAGTCAGGAAGTAAAAACCAGAACATCAAAGTCACAGTAATTAGCTCCACATGTCTAGCTGATAATTAGAGATGTCTTTTTTCTTTTTTAATAAAGAAAATGAAGACACCAGATTGGATGCTACTTGATTAAATAAGCTGTGTAATTGCTATGGCCCCATAATCACAAAGTCAGGGCACATCCCTTAGCTCAGACCATGCATGCATCCATGCCATATGCAGGTTTTCTTCATTGTGGCAGTCCCCCTGTCCTCAACTCCTGTGCACAGAGGAAAGAAACGTTCATAATATTAATTAATTGTAAATGTCAAGAATGGCTGATAATAACTGAAAAGGCAAGCACAGAGGAGGAAACCATTCTCTGTGTGGATTTGCAAGCTGGTTTGGTCACAGCATGATCAGTAGGTTGCAGTTTGGCACAACAGTTTCTACTTAACTAGAAGTTCCTCCCAAATATGGAAAATGAGCTTATGAGCTACAGGAGAACAACCTCTATCAGAGGAAGCCCTGCAACATTCTCTCAAAGTAAAATTAGTGTTTTTCTATATGCCTTCGAAACAATCACTGCCAGTATCCAAAAAGATTTTAAAAGCCAAAAAGTTAGCAAATTGCTGTAAAATATATTGAAAGGTACCTGTTGTAGTCAGGACTCTTACACATCTTCCAATTAGAAGTACCCCTTTTGCAAAGAAATATATTCTCATTATCCCAACTCTACCACTGCTGCCTAAGCCCATGCATTCCTCTCAACATTTACCTGCTCAGTCTTCACTCACCACTACTGCTCACACACTCCAAAATATAGCAGTTACTTTAGGTTCAGCTGTAAATAATGCATGCCCAAGCCTGCCATCTAAATCCTCTTAAGTTAGAAGTTATTTCCAGCCATAAAATCATAGAAATTAGAGGCAGAAAAGACATATTAGGTCATTTAGACCAAAACCCCATGCCAATGCAGGATTGTTCCCTGCAGTACACTTTCTACTGCTTTGTCCAGTCTAGTTTTAAATGTCCCTGGGGAACACTTTAAATGTCTCCTAAGCAGTGTTCCTTCTGCTTCCCTAAGAAGGATTTTCCACAGGCTGAGAGCCATGCTTGACAAGTGAGTCATGCTTGTTTGAAAGCACTGCTCCTGGTAAAGTTCTATGGCTTTAGCTCATGCCTTTTGATGCCTGATTAGCATTGTCTAAGGCATGTCAGCTGAGAAGGAAAAGTGTATGAGGAGTTCACTGTTTCTGCTGCAGTTCTGTGCAATTAATTGGAAGTCATTTGGTGCTGTGAGTCTGGCAAATTTTGCGGTAGTTTCATTACTTTGGGATGTTGCGACACCACAACTGTTAATCTTGCAATCTCTGTCAAATGTATCTTTACCTGTTTGGGTACTACCTGCTACAGGATGAGTGTACCACGAAGAGAACACTCTGCAACGGGCACTTGTATCGTTGAGGAAAAAGGCCTGTCAAGGGATGGCAAAAAGGGTGATGTGCTGTGTACCAACTCATTCATAGTTTGGAGAAGGAAATTTTAAGGAGGAAAAGAGCAATATTCTTTCCTGAGAAGTTTCTGGTACTTCAAGCACTGACTTGGTGTTCAGATCGGAAATGCATAGGGATGGTCTTGGGCTCAACCTGTTACAGCATCTGGCCAGTTTTCTGAGGGTACAGACTGATGGCAACCAAAGCATGTGTGAAATGGTCAGTCAGCTATCTAGTGCACAGAAGAAGCTTAAAAAAAAAAAAAAAAAAAAAAAAAAAAAAAAAAAAAGTGCTCACATCGGGAAAGAGGATGTGATGGGATGAGAATGTGGTGTGGAGTAGGGTAGGAAAATCGCCTTTCAGCAGAGCTCACTTTGACCTGGACACATTCACTGTGAAAGTGCTTTCAAGCAACTCTGCATCACCCAAAATCCAAATACAACGGGGGACTCACTAATGTAGCAACAGAGCAGAGCAGTGAGAAAAGGCCACACTCTGTTAGAAGTAGATGTCATGCAGTTTTGAAGTAAATAATTGTTTTGGATATTGTCTAGAATCAGCTGAAATTCAAAAGCTGTGACAAGCACAATCAACAAACTGTGTTGTGCCTTACTTAACTAAGTCCTAGAAGCATCTTGTCTTCCATGTTTATCTTAAAGCCAGATAGCCTTGCCTAGAAGGTAGCACCATGTCTACAAAGGAGAACAGAAAACTGCATAGGAAGCCGAGCATTGGTTCTCCACTGTCAGACAAGGAAACAAAAGAGAAGGTCACATAAACAAGGAAGGAAAAAACAAGAAGACAGCATTTATTCAGTGATGGCATTTATTCCAGTAAAATCTTATGCAAAAGCTGATCTAAATGCAAGATTACTCCAGCAAAAACATATGCCAGCTGAACTGTGCAGCTACTCATTGACACCAATGCAGATGCCAGGGCATTCACATTGTCCCATTCCCTCTGCAGAAGAAAGATTTCTCCAGCCATTTGCTTCCACAGAAAACAATCCTCAGAAAGAAATATTCAGAGAAATTACTTTCCAAATGAAGTTTGTAGGACTCATCATGGAAAAGCATGTTCATGCATGTGCACTTTGTGAGAAGGATAGAAGAGCACAAAACAACAATTACATGGCTGATGATCACTAATCTTCTCAGGGATGCTTGTACAGGATGGATGAGTTGTCAGCACTTCCTCAGACATTTGCTACATTGTCCCCCGGTTCATGTCCAAACCAAAGAAATACATCTTTGTGACTCCTCTAAATCCCAACCTGTACATTTCTGCACAAAGGCTCACTACATTGTGAGAAATTATGCAAAATGTGATGACAGAAAACTTATAACTAGAAAGCAGTTCCTCCATAAGATCTGGGGAAGGAATGGTTCCTCAGCCCGTGTTCTTCTACAGAAGCATTCATGTCATGTCCCATGCTTCATGCTCCACTTCACCTAAAATTCTAACTGTGGTAGGTTGTCCCACAGTAAAGAAACAAATAAGTAAATAAAAGTTAAGCCAGCATATTTAAGCAAGTAAGTGCCAATGTACTTTAGCTACTCTGGTCCTGGCTCTGTTTCACTCCACATGCACAGTCTGTAAGAAAGGAGCTGCAGATTGCTCGTAGGTTGCAAAGCATTCTGTGCCAAATGAATCTACAAGCTCCCACACCAGCTCAGGCAGATGCCTCCAGGTGCTGAAGCAGTAAGGACAGCAATGGAGGATTGGCAGAGTAACATAACGACTAGCTTTGCCACAGGTAAAGAAAGGCTGAGAGAGGCAAAACAGTGAACAGAGGATGGATTGAGGTAGGGTGAGAAAGCTGTTCATGACCTGACCCTGAATTTCCTCTGAATTCTCTACCCAAAGGAGCAAGCTGATGTGATGGTGGCTGTGACCACATTAGCTATCAGACACCTCAGTCAGCATCAGCAACACTAAAAGCCTGGAGGAGAAGACAGGGAAAGAGCTATCCTGTAAATCTACCTCCAAGTTGTACAAGAATGCAGCATCATCCATTATTTCTTACTAAATTTCTGTGTTCACCTGGAAAGAGCTTTTCCATCCAGAGGCTGAGCCCTGCACACAACCTCTCACACAGACAGGAACTCTGTATGTTTGTGGTCATGAGCTTTCACATCACCTATGAGCCCACCTAATGCAACCCAGTGACAGCTCAGAGGGTGCTGAGCAAACTGCAGATCAGATTGTCCCACACAAGGTATTCTTGCCCACCCCACAGCACCACTGGCCAGCTGCAGGCTAAGCAGTGAGAGGAATAGAGGTGATACTGTGACAAACCACAGAAGGAAAGTGGAAAAGGCAGTAGGCCCTCTCTACAGTCTCTTTAGTTGAGTACACAGATAAGGGCTTCTTGAAAATGGATAAGGGTTTCTTGAAAGCTTCCTGCTCATGGATCTGTTCTTCTTAGGCCTTAATAGAGATTTAGTTTGTTCAACCTTCTTTTTGGTTAATGGAAATATAGCTGATGGATAAAAATCTGCCCCAGGAATATACATACAAAAATATGACTGTAAAGGCTGTAAAGATACCCTCAGTGCAGCCACCCCTGCTCTGACTGGCAGCTGCTCAAAAAACATAATTTCTTGCATACAAAATATTAAGTAGCACCATATTTCTTAGCTCATGTCCCACCACAGTTTCATTTCAGCACAGCAAAACCTCATTAATTCGCACTTTGCTTATCCACACACCTTATAATTCACACATAAAAACAGCAGTCAGCAAAGATTTAGCAACAATGTGCTTTATTGAGGTCTCACATTGCTGAGATTTCATTATTCCTGCAAAATATGCTACCGTTCATTCACTATTACAGTAAGATTTCAACATCACCATAAATATCTCAACCTAGAGATAGGTTCACACTAGGAAAGTTTGGCTCCAAAGGCCACGAATAGGAAATGCCAAAGTTTTAAGTTGGAGGAAAAATAGTCGTGCATAAAGGCAAAATGAAATTAGATTATGATCACAGCTTGTGGTGTTTCCTGCATTATTGTATTTCCTTACCTCTTAAAAGCACCTTTTCATAGGTTATACTAAGAAATGGATTCTTACTTGCATCCAGAGAAACTTGTATCACAGAATACAGAGGAGGCTTTAACACACGTTTATACTTCTTCGGCTCTGGAAATATCTTCAGGAATTCTCAACAAAGCATCTTTAGTGGTCCCAGTGCAATTCACAGGTACTTTCAGGGCAGTCACTAACCCATCCCAAACACTTTTTCCCCCTGCTTCCCAGCAGTTATTGATTTTTGGGAAGCAAATGAGAACTCTGAGCTTCAAGACAAAATTTATTACTGGCAAACACACAGCAGGTAGGAACCATGTACAGCTGCTTCATGCTGGGCCCAGTGCAGCAAGGCAAGCCATAGGAGTCAAGATACTCACAGCCCAATTTGTGGGACAGTTGAGTGTTTGGAGATTGTGTGAAGTTTAGGCTTACAAATTAGTTTCAGAGTCTGGAGAAACTATAACAAGCAGTATGAAGCATGTGCTGGTCATCACATTTGATACTTGGACACCCCAAAGAGAGGTTAAGATGTTGGTGTCCCTCTCTTTTACATGCTGAAACACTTTCCAGTGCTACCTAACTCATTGCCTTGGGTCTTACTATGGCTGGTTGATTGTTAAAACTTCCTTTAAGAGGACTGCATTTTCTTGAAGTTCAAGCCTTCAGCTCTTCAGGGTTAAGTCTGCCTCCCTGTTCTATCTCTAGGCACAAACACACATTAGACTCACACTTCTAGCTCAAGTGCCTCACCCTCACCTTCCTCGCTCCTCTGAAGACAATGAGTATCAACACCCCATTTCTACTCTCTTCTCCTCCCAGACCTCCACCCCACTCATTATAATATTCTCAGATTCTACACTACATCAGCTTCTTTGCCTATTTAAAGTCTGTTGAGTGATAATGAGTAGTAAAATATTTAACAAATGAATTCCTAAATGTTGAGAGGTATCCCTTCACAGAGCACAGATGATTGCATTATTCAAGCAGTTTTTCTTTCATCGTTCTGTAAAAATCAGAGCTTTGTTCCAACTGCTTTGTTCATTCCTATCTTCTGCTTATTTCAAGAAAAGATGTAACTATTTTCATGCAACTTGTATCAGAAATTATGAGGGTATTTACTATTGGTATACACCGCTTGTCTGAGATTTCAAGAACACAAAGGATGAGACCCTAATAACAGCAATGTATCTTTTCATGGACAAGAGAGTGACAGTTATTAGCATTTTATACTTTTCCTATTTGATTTTAACATCAGCAATTTTCTTTAGCAGAAAAGCTGTTAAACTGCTCTCAGGAATAACCTCTTTGTTCCACAACTCTTGCTCCACACCTCCTTCTGCCCACTTTCCCTGCAACCATGTGCCAGATCACAAGAGATATCTGATGCTTATTTCAAATTTCAACCACATGATTTAAGTCACAGGTTTGCCATGTCTACACAAAAGTTTTTTAGTATCTGAGCTCTTTTGGGTGTCTGTAAAACTACTTTCTTCAACACCCAAAATTTGAAGGTATGAAACTGTAGAAGCAAGTGTCAGACTAGTGCACTGATGTGAAACAGACATCAACGCTCTGTTTTGCAAGAAGATGTGAGAAAATCCCTGGCACACACAGAAAACTCAATTCCCACAAAGTTTAAAACCTTAATACTATTATAAATTGCTTTATCTGGTGAATTACCACCAGCCTGTGTTGTTTTCATGCTGATTCTACTACAGCTCAGAATGACCTTCTCATCCACATAAATATCCAGTCTTTCCTGAGTTTGCTCAATCTTTAGTCTGAAAAATATCCCAGGAAAGAAAATTGCAAAGTCCAGCTCCACAAGTATTGCTACTTGTCCTTGTTTACCACCAACACATGTACCTTATTTCTCTCACCATTTCCTAAAAAGGCCTATCACCATGCTTGCACCTGTCAGGAGGGAGTAGGCATTTGAGGCAGCTTTTGAGAGGTCATTTTGCCTCAATGTGGCAACACAATGGGAAATGCAGGCTCTGTCACAGGAAAACATGGTTCACATCTTCCCAGAGCTGATTCATTCCTGTGCTCTGGGGAGAGCAGCAAGAGCTGCAGAGAAGCAGCAGTGTGAGTCATCTCAAGACTCTGAGGTGATTATTCACTGCTATTAGCTCTTCCTATTCCCCTCATTACAAAAGCAGATCAAAACACCTTGCAGCTGTGTAATGTGTGCTTCAAATACTCTAATCCACAATTTTCTGATAAGAAAATGAGACATATGTTTATATCCAAACTATAAGAGAACCAATCAGCAAACTGGTGCCTGTTTCAGGTTGGGTACTCCTCAAAGTGTTAACTGAAAGCAGATCTCAGGAATGCGGACTAATTTTTTTTTTATTTTTTTTTTTTTTACTATTCTCCCTGTCAGTGCAGAAAAAATGTATCTGCTTTTTAGTAAAGAGGGAGAAACAAATGATCAAAATGAGTAGGCAAAGACAGCTGCACCACCTATAGCTAAGCTTGCTGCTACCGCTTTCATTTAGAAATTCTCAAAAGCTACAAGTAAGTTTACTATTAGAAATAACAAATTGTTCAAACTGAATGATCAAATGATTTAAAAAAAAAAGCCAACATAAAACTGAGAGACAAGATTTTAATTTTTCAGCACAGAGAAAGCTGATACTGCTCTTCTCTCTGCTTTTAATATTTTCACGGTTTATAACAGTGATAGTGAACACCTAGTTTAGATGTTTTTTGGCAGTTCATGACTTCCTGGATTAAAGGCTCTGTTTTACTTGTGGACATCAGCTGTGCCATCCAGCCACTGTGGCTCAAAGAAGCCAACCATGATTAGCTCAACTTTCAGTGTACTTCAGGTCACTGTGGGAAGACCACTAGAAAGAAGACAAAAAAAATCCTGATTTGGTGCTCTCCCCAGTCTAGTTACATACAAAATTTCTAGACAAAAGTATGTGACCACATGCCATGAGATCAGTGCATGTCAAACTCACCATGCATGACTTGCATGGACAAACAGTACCCAAGAAAATGACAGATACATTTCTAGAATTCTGAAACTCTTGCCAGACAAGATTTCTGTGCTAGGAATATCAGGAAAAGGCTTATGTCTACTTGGAAGCCAAACATCAGCAAGGATAAAGATTCATGAAGAACTGACTGGTTTTTGTCAGCCTTCTCACTGTTGCAGCCTCTTGTCACAAACACACAGCAACCAGATTCACAACTAAGTTAGGACCAAGATTTTCAGTGTGTTGTTTTTTTTTTTTTCCTGTGAGATTGGCTGAGAAAATAATTTCAAATCAGGAAAGAAGGAGCAAGGTGCAAATTAGGATGTCCTCCTTCACCACGTGTCTCATAAAATTGTTGAATATCAGTTTAGCTGCATTTGATGTGCACCAAGCACAAGGAAGAAAAGTTGCCCACAGCCAAGTGTGATGAGGATGTTTTAAATTTCTCCTAGGAGCATCCCAGAGGAACTGGAGAGGCTCTAAATTAAAGGCTACAGGTGTTCCATACCAGACATGCCCATTTAGACACTTTGCCCTGATGCATTTTATAACATTCTCCTCCAGGATCTTTTTATGTCTCATATTCTTTTATTGAAGTACCAATTAGCTGAAACAACCATATGAACCCCTCACCCTGCTGTGAATATTAAAGAATGCTGGGGTTTGGAATAGAAAGCACTACCAGAGAAATAAAGTGGATTTTATTAGACAGATTTAGAGGACAATAGAAGTCTTGTTAGTTTGTCTTGATAAACTGCATTTTAGGGAGATTCAGGAAGTGTATTTAGGGACTGCAATAAATTTATGTATTTGTATACTTGGTAAGATACCTCATCATGTGTACAGCTCCTGGTACATCAGAACTTTTTGTAACTGGCATTCTCAAACTCACATAAAGATCAATAATAAAACCACTCCTATCCATGATGAAATACCTATCACACAATTGCACAAAGTTTAAGGGACCTTAGTGGGTCATCTGGTCCAATTTCCCTGCTCAGGCAGGGTCATCCCAGAGCACATTGCACAGGTTTGCATTTATCCCGACTCCAGGATGGGGTCAATTTTTGCAGTAGCCAGGAGGAGCAGAGCCAGAACCCAGAGCTTATTCTATACCACCTCATGTCAGTTTCCAAGGGTGGGGTAAGGGGGTGTCTCTTCTGAGGAGAGAGGGTTCCTTCCAGTCAAGTGAGTGGCAGAGGGAGTGGTGGCCCTGGTTCCCAGCTGGATAGACCTGCTGGGTAACACCAGTTCTGAGCCAGAGGGAGTGATTGGATGATGCTGAATCTGAGCTGGGAGCAGTGGGGTAGCATGGCAGAGTGAGCAGTCAGGAATTTTCTATTGCTGGGGGTTTCCACAGTGACCAATGACATTTCTTTTCTTGTATCCTCTCTCATTATTTCTGCTCTTACTGTTTTTCTTATCTCATTGCTGTTTCCAGTAAATTGCCCTTATTTCATCCCATGATCTTTACCCTTTGTGCCTCCAATTCTCCTTTTCATCCCACTGCAGGGGAGAAGAAGTGAAAGGAGGGAACAAGCAAGTAACATGGCTTGCAGTTGTTTCAGTGGGAAGACTAAATTTGAGAATACCATTCTTAAACCACAACAGCATTCAGATGTTTTTTTTAATATCCTCAGTGAGGGAGACTCCATAACCTCTTTAGTATCTTCATCCACCTGAAAGCTGTCAAAAAACAATTTTAAACCTCACTTGACAAGATGATGTTGTCAGGTATATGGACACTGCAAGAAGAGTCTAGCATCTAGAAATGGAGAGTGATCAAGTGATAAGCTGCCCTGAGAGAATTGAGGAGCTTCCAGTTCAGTCCTTCTGACAGAGTCTTTTTTTTAACCCTTAAATGTGTCAGAACACTTCCATTGTGTAGGGCAATTTGCAAACTGTTCTACCTCTGCATGGCATGGAAAGAGAATTACATGCACTATGATACTCTGCCTATGCAGACACCTACATGATTACATTGTTGTTTCCTCCCCATTGCCCCTCTGCTGTACAATTCCCCATTCACTGGGTGTGCACTAAGCACCTCCTTATACTTCAATTAATGTTTCAAGTAGGTTTTCTTCAAAACTCTTAGTGAGATTTCCAGCATTAAGTCAAGATGTGAGTTTTGCTTCCTTTCAGAACTGTCTACCCAGGTAGAAAGCCATAAAGCTGGGCAGGCATGTGTGGTTCCAGGAGCAGTAAGGGAAGGAGAAGCTCAGTCCTGAACTCTGAGCTGGTCTTAGCTCTGATAGTATGTGCTACATCTGAGCTTACACCCATTTGCAGTTAGTGAAGTTTCAAATCATCCTGAACCTCCACCAAGCCTGCTAATTTTGGGATGGCAGTAGCAATCTGGCTCACTAGAGCCACTGGGTAGGTGCAACCTGAAGCAGGCACCATGTCATCTACAAGGATGTTCATTTTAGCTCCTTTAGCTCATTGGCACCCAAATATGTGTCCCTTTAAGCAGATAGTAATCTATGAATGACACCCATGATGAGATATTATTCTCTCCTGTTTTGTAACAGATGGATTCACAGTATTAAAACCAGGATACAACTGAAAACCTCCCAATCTGGATGCTGTGATTTGTTATTAAATGTCATCTTTTTTTTTATCCACATCTGGGAGGTTGATTTGCAACATGCTTGTTCTCCTGATAATAGAAAACCAGAAAGATGTTAAAAAGCTTCCTCCCCAGCAAACTAGAAGAGAGAAGTTTCCAGCAATGCTTCTTCCCCAGAGAGAAAAAGCCCACCCTGTAATGATTGTAGAAGGTCTTATTTAAATGGTTTTAAAACAATGGGAAGGAGAAAAAGGGAGTGAAAAAGGGACATTTAAGTGTTCCAGAACTTTGAACAGATTTGTTCTTCTCATGCTGATGCACACTGTGCAGCATTAGATCACATGCTGCTAATATCATGTTGATTTATGGTCTGCATAAATGGAAATAAATGGTATTTTCTGTTACCCAGAGAATAATAGATGGCCCTGGAATGAACACAACACCACATTCACACAACAGGCTCTGTTCATGTCACAAGCAAGGGGAGTGCAACTTCGTAAGGGCCCTCTCTGCCATTCCCACCAAAAATCTTTGATACCCACTGATTTTAATGAGTAGGAGTGGACATTTAGGACAGTATTTTCTGAAGTTTAGAATGGTTTAGAAACCAAGCTGTGGTATAACAAAGCAGGGGAAATGTTGGGTGAATTTCTTCCTTGAATAAGAAACTGGAGACTCCCCAGGTCCTTCCACAAAGTTCACCAACCACACAAGCTGGTCAGGATCCTCTGCGTCATTTCCTCCACTTCTTTGCTTCCCTGCAAGAAACCTCAAGGCTTTTTCTCAACACTTGCCTCCTGACCTGAGTGACTTGAGCTCCCTCTTGAGAAAGACTCTCTTCAAACATGCTATGGGCACCAAGACACAGGGGAGCTAAGCCTCTGATCTCATGAAACCCCCCTGCCACCTTTGAAAATGTGACTTCAGGTGCTAAATCACTCCAAAATCACTTCAAAATTTACCCATAGTGCCTGGCACTAAAACTTGAGCTCCAATGCAGTCTCTGATTGTGGGCATACAAGCAAAAGCACTGAATTACTTTGGTTTAATGACTCATTAGTTAAACTATTAGGTTTTACTTTACAACCAGGGAGGGTAAGTTTGTGCAACTAGCCAGTTACCATTGCTCAGCTGATGAGCAATACCCTGGTAAGATGTGGCAACCTTGTTGCTTTTGAACATCTGCCCACGCACTCCTCCATTATAATGGGGTCTAATAGAGCTCCAAATAGCTTTGGTTCCAAAACAATCTCAAACAAAACTTCGCCTTTAATAGACTTTCAGCACTGCCAAAACATTCACATTTCAGGCTGAAAGACAGAGTATTTAACCTCAGGACACAGATGATTTTCTGTTATTGTTGCTGTTGGCAGAGAAGGGAAGGTTAAATAAGTTTGAGACAATTTCATTTTTGATTCTGTATAAATATAGCATGTCCATAGAGTTTTCTGTTTCTCTGGTTAGATGATTAAAACCTTACAATTAATGTATGTTAAATTCCATGTTGTAATTAAAGGAACAGCTGATGAAGCCACATGCTATTAAGGTTATCAGATGCTTCATGTATTTAAAATTTTGCTTCCTTATGGACAACTTTGCTTTGCAGCTGAATTATCTTAATTTTTGCTTCTTGACATGGTTACATCTTAACTGTACAGTCTTTACAGTTATGGGTTTAGGTGTTGTGTGAATTGTGTGTGTGAATATATAATTAATAGCCGAATATATCAATAGAACATTGAAACAATTGATACCTACTCAGTCATCCTTAAACAGGCATTTTTATATACCATGCTGATGACAATTAAAAGATCTAACTGAGTTCAGCTAGGCACAAAATTCTTAGTGTGTTGACACTGTAACATTGTTCATTTTAATGGCTACCTTAGTCAGGACAACTAAGATGGATTCAAGAAGATAACATTTATACAGTCATTGCCCTTCATAGCCAGTATCTTATGATGCCCAGTACCTGACACTTCACAGGAGATTGAAAACTAACAACAGCATGACTGGATGTTTGGGCTTGCAGTCTGATGGGCAAAATGTATTCATACCTGCTCATCTTCTGGAGCTGACAGAGACAGGAGAAGGAATTTGTATGAAAGGCTTTGTTTGCTTTGGTGTTCTGTGCTCTCCAAGATACACGGGGATGTAAGCACAGAAAAACGACTGTTTCCATCATGATTTCATGCAACAAAACTAGAATCCTAATACAAATCCTTGCAAAAGAAGGATTTCTGGAATTCCCCTACAGTGGAAGCTCAGTAACTTAGGTCACCATTAAAAGAATTGGATTCCTTGATCTCCAGCTATAAGGGCTCAATAGGTCAAGAGGACAAATGGATGTAGGCACATATGAACACTTTTTCCTCAGTTGCCACAGCTAAATTTGCCAAGGATCTTGAATCAGTCTGTAGTGACACAAATACAGTCATGGAGTCACCAATGAAAGAAAACTTGTGCCTTTTTTCTGACAGATATTTGCTAAAGGAAAAAGCAAGAATGTACTAATAAGGACAATAATATATGCTGGATATACACTGCATTCTGGTAGATGCTCTCTGCTTGGACAACTCAGTGAAACAGGTGAGGGAGAGAAGGGTAGGAAGCAAGACAGATAAAGTTAAATGAAATCTTCAGGATTCCTTAACAAATAAAAACAAGGGTCCAGGACAGAGTTTTCTAAATGCTTTCCTGCTGAGAAGTTTATATAGGAATATTCACTTTCTCAGGGAGGAGGTAAATGAGAAGAAAGTTCATTTCTTCTACTACGACTTTAATAAGAAAATAAGCCATTTTCTTGTTTCTTTAGCGACTTCATCAAAAACTAAAGCAGAAACTACTAAAGCAGACACAGCTGAAGCAAAGCAAACCTGAATAATCTCTTGACTTCAGCTTCATTTCATCATTCAGCCACTAATAAATATAGATATATGTGTGTGTGTGTATGTGTGCATGTGTGTATTTGTGTATGTGTGTATGTGTGTATGTATATTAGAATGTCACAATAGTAAAAGTGTAAAAAATGAAACTATTCAATCTTCACAATGAGAAACAATTGACCTCAATACTTACAAAGGAAAAATTTTAAAAGGAAGAACCAGTTCTGCTTCTCACCAAAAATAATTTCTCATCTCCAAAGAAAACCTGCAACAGTAGTAAGTTCTACCTATTTAAGGGCAATTACAGTGGAAGAACTAGCTCACAAATAGATTTTCTCCAAATAGCATCCCTATATTTTATACTCATTGAAATTCTTTAGACTAGAATTCTCTAAACACAATTTTTCTTTTTTTAACAATAGTTTACTTCTATTCAAGTAAAGCTAAAACCAGAAAGGTAGAACAGAAGGCAAAGTCACCACAACACTTTGAAAGCCCAGCCTTGAGTCCAATACTGAGTCATCCAGGGCAGATAAATTGTGTGTGTCCTAAAGAATTCTCCAGGACATGAATGTCATTCCAGTAATCACAACACCGTTGAAATCTAAAGTGGTTCATAAACCACAACTACGTTTTTGCACACGAGAGATTACCTTTTTTTTTCTGATGTGAGGGAGAGGAGGAATGTGCCACCAGTTTGTCACAGAGCCCCAGGCATTGACTGAGAAGCCAGAAGTGTGATATAGCTTCTAGCAGCACACCTAGTAGCTGACCAGGGCAAGGAATCCTGATAATAAACCCTTGAGGTGGAAGGAAAGTTAAGGACAGCTCTCATTCAACAGGCACTGCACACATCTACCTTTGGGTAGCTGAAGTGCTACTAATGGAGAGGAGTTGCCTCTGTTATTTCCTTCTCCCATGTACTCTTAAAGAAGAGAACTTTTGCCACTTGGCTGGGGAATGTCAAGCTTTTCAGGCAGATGGATCACTGCCCTGGTGTGGAAAAACTCTCTTTCAGCCCTGCTGAAAATACCAATGTATTTTCTTTAAATACCTAACCATGGTTGCTCCTGCAAGTTGGGTGGTAGAGCACAATATGACAGCACTTCTTCTTTTAAGTCACAACACTCTACATAATACAGATCCCCAGAGAGATGTGAGTGCTGCATTTTATTGCACTTTAAAAACACTGTGCTAATAAATTCCAGTCTCATATAAACTACATGGACAGAAATGCTCTGCCCATGCAATCTGCCTGCTCAATAGAAAATGTGTGTTATTCTGAAAAAGTCCACAGCTTAAGGTTCCTCACTGGAGTGGTTCAAATGAAAGGAAGAGCTCTGCTACTCTTTCTCCTCTTGGAAAATAAGGGCATCACAAAATATGCCAGATACAATAACTCATGGACTTATGGCTCCAGTGTTCTTGCATAGTTTCTTTTATTTGCAAACTTCAGTCTCTACCTTTTTATTCTAAAAAAAATATTTCCTGTAGATTTTTTTTTATTCTTTCCTCAAAATAACAATGCCCACAAAAGTCTTCAGAGTTTGCTTTTAGCACAAAAGCTTCTTTTTTTCTTCTGGAAATTTCTTCCATTTCACATTATAACCAACTGCGACAATTAGATCAAATCTGAACTGGAAAATTCAATTATCTGGTCTCCTAAATTTTGCAGTTAAACAGCTTTTTTGAAAGCTAAACTCCTACCTCTCAAGAAAATAAGTTACATGAACAGTTAGCAGTTCTGAAATAAAATCAGAAATAGAGAAGCCAGCTGAGGGTATGGTAGTAGTCTTAATGTTTTCAGCTTTGTATCCCAGATTCTTTTGACTCAGAAAAAATGTGGCTGTTGTTCTTCTTGTTTTTAGTGCAGCTTGCCATAGCCTGCCTTCCTTAATCTGTTGGGATGAAATTGTGTTGCCTTTTCACAGCAGACAGTTTATCTAACATCTTCACTTGTGTCTTCTACCTAGGCTCATTTTAGTCAGATCACATTCTGTTGCTCTCTTCTTCCTTTCTTACATTCATCCAAATCCCCTTTTTGGTCTTCAACAGGGCCCTTGCAATCAGCAAGAGCCCTCCAGGAGATGGCCCCCAGTGCAATGCTCCACCTGGCTGGCATAAGAATTTTGACAAGAAGATCCTGATTTTGTGGTTCAGCTCTGGCCCAGTAATATTTTCTGTGTCCTTGATCCTCAGAAAAAATTATTCTGTGTTCAGAAAACTGGAGAGCAGTAGAGGGACTTGGAAAATTAGTTCCATAGCTTTTAGCTAAATCCCAATCTCCTTCAATACAGAGTGAAGAAAGGAAATTATTACTCTAATAATTTCATAAAACTCCTTAAGACAACCAGCTAGTGTTTATGTCCATTAAAGTAATCTTCACCTAGTAAATTCACCTTCCTGTACTGGGATGTTTTTGGTTACTAAAAATTTTCAGTGATGTGCTGAGCACTTTTCCCTCATCAGCAGAATTTTACCCCTTCAATATGCAGGTCTCACAAGGGCTCAGCCTTTCCCTTCCACACCTGATCTGCTCATTCTCTTTTATCTCCAACAGATATTCAAATATTAATATCGTTCTTTGTAAATGATAAACCCATAAACACCTGGAGACGAAGGGAAATTTTGTTCTAACCTAGTTAATGAGCTGCTTAACCCCTCCTTCCCTCATCTGGTATGGCTATACTTATTTTGACATAAAGTTTACCTCTAATATCTTTATACTTACAAAGTTATTTCTCTGTGGGAAAGGAAATCAATTTTATACCCTTACAATGCCTTATACCCCAAGGTGTTTATTGTACAACTCTCTATATAATAAAATCATCCTTCCCAGATGAATCATGTACCAGTAAAGCCCTGGTGGGAAAAAGAGGCCAAATGAGAAATAAGTAAGCCTCCCTGACAGTCTGTGTCACCACCAAGCCCAAATGCTTGCTGCAGGTGGAGTCTGCTCTCACAAGTGGGTGGGAACTATGTGGATTCTGGTCCTCAGTCCGAGCACAGCCCTGCTGTGAACCTCCCCTGGGCAGGGGCTCAGCGGGCCACCCTGAACCCTAGGTCTATGCCACCAGCTGCTTTTCTCTGTTTTTGCTTGGCATGACTTCTACATCAAATTAAAGTTCCTTCTCAGTGTTCCAGCTCTAATCCCAACAGGACTGAAAAAAACAGCTCAGAGCCTCCATGAAAGACTTTCCCTTCTAATGACCAACCTTCTTGAATAAAAGACAATGACAAAAACATTGATTTTTGCAAGTCACAAAGAACTTTGGGTTTCAGCTCATTTTCATGGCCCATGAAATTTCAAGAAATTGCATTTCAGGACAGGTATAGAGGGGTTCATCTCCTGCATTTCAAGGCAGATAATGTTAGGTGTCTAAAACTAGGTTAAGCATATTAAACTTTTGTATAGTCAAAGGAGAGAAAGAATAGTCCTTTTCATCTTCTTCAGTTACCCACTTATGGAAGAGATTCATCACCATCTGCAAATAAGCAGTTTTGTATGAAAAAAGGGCTCTACAGTGAAGTGCTAAACCTTTGACAGCTCACATTCTACAATCAGGACAGAGTGGCTGTATCAGTCACATATGGCAGCAAAATAAGACATCCCAGAGCTCTGGTTCAAGACCACCACCACTGGCATCATTCTGACCTGAACCAGCTACCACTACCCCATCAATGCCAGCACATTCTTAGGAGATAGCACAGCTCAGGCATCAACCCCAAAAAGCAATAGGGATAAGGCCAGGTTTTTCAGGGAGAGGAAGAAAGATAATTTAGATATATGGTTGTATGCATGACACAAAAACTGGCCAGCAGCCCACGGTCCGTATAATTTGCTAAGGAAGAGCTCCTTCTCTCCTTGTTTTCCTGTGTGTGCTGTGACTGTGGGACAGGGATCTGCCCTGTCCCTGCTTGGAGAAGCGACACACATTTTAAAGCAGCACCTTTCCTTTCCTAAATGTCTATGCTGAGAGGGAGAAATTCAGCCATCCATTCTCTTACTTCTCTGGTGAGGTAATTTCACTAAGATACTGAGGACTTTTTGTAAGAAAGTTGTCAAGTATATCACAAAAGATGTGCCCTGATCAAAATCCCAAGCTTATCCATACATTTCTTATTCTGTCATGACCTAGCTTTAAAACAACTAAAACAGGATTGCACACCATTTTTCAAAACTTTATTTCCCATTTCCAGTGAAAGAGGGACTAAAGGGTTTAGAAAGAATGTGGAAAATACTTGAAAATAAGTCCTTTTAAAGAAGAAGAAGCTGGTCACTCCTCAAACTGAAGGCACCAGGCCTGTTGCTCCCCACTCACAAATATTTATCAATACATGATGAAAATTATTGACTAGACTAAGAAAAAATCAGTTCCCCATTGCAGGCATGGGATGGGCACTATTTGACAAATTTTTTCCTTTTCTTTCCATCTCAAATTTTTCTTACTGATTTGCAGCTCTTTGATAATAAATGAATTAATTGTTTGGTAAGAAAAGCAGGAGGCATATATTTACATTTATAATCACAATTTTAATCATTCATCTCATTAAAAAAGTCACTGTTAGTCATTTTTATGTTTTTTTTCTCCAGCATTTTATTTCAGCATAAAGTGTTAAAATGTTAGCACTTCTCATTACTGACTGATTATTTTCCTCAGGATTTGAAGTTTTCTTTCTCTCTCCCCGTGCCTAAAATCCAATTTACAACCTGCTAAAGGCCTCATAAGATTTTTATGGATTATTTCCTGAAATCACATTAATCTAGCTCCTGTTACTTTGCACTAATTTCACCTGCCATTGTATGAAATAACTAAATTCAATTGCTTGGAAATGATCCTCCTGAGACTTCTTCATGAAGCAAAAAAAAGAGAAGAAAGTAACCCTACCTTGATGAGGTTATAAATATGTTGGGAACAACAGGCTTATATATTCACTATATGCGGACCCTTATCAAACTGTGACAATCAGAGATCTTCAAATAACATCTTTCAAATAAGATATAGATAAGACCTTGCATTAGATTGCATTTGGCTTTGTCTCAGCTACCCTAAGAAGTCAGTCTCTCTGGCCTCGACAAGTGATACACTATTTATCGCTGTTTTAACAAGCTAGGGAAGTTGTCCAGTAGCTTATCACGCTGGTTCATTAGAACAACAGTTCAACTAATATTAACTATGCTGGGCATCAGCTATCAATTAGATGTGTCCCTTATTTCAGGAAAAGTCTGCAGATAACTCTGCAAGCCATCGAAAAATGGTATTTAAAAACAATGAAGCAGCCTGGTGTCTTTGACACATAATGTCGTCTGCTTCACTTGTTTACACGATAAAAAATCCATCTCCTCCAAGCCTTGTCACTGGGTAGTTTAAGAGCAGCAGATATGCTTGAGATAGAGTAATTCAATGTAATTGCTCAGGGTTGCAAGAAAAGTTATCTGACTTTCAAGTGGACTGTGTCTGATCCACGCATGGCTTCCCAGACACAGCGACGCTTTCATGCAGCTGGCAGGACAGCACTCCCTGGGCACGGGGATCCATTCACACCGAGTGCAGGCAGCAGATAAAGTGCAGATTAGGGTCTCCAGTTTCCTAAGCTCTGGACCAAGTTCCAGCAAGATGCCATTAGGACTCCAACAGGCTTCTTGCTAGTGCTCCCATGTGCAGTGTCTTCCTGGCCTCTATACAGCAGCAAGAAGAGACTGGGGCTCTTGGCTGTTGTCCCCACTTGGCCACGCTGGTCTGTGCTCTGATTCCTGAGGAGCAGAAGTGTGACCACAGACCTGGGAAGAGTTGAGTTTTCTCTTCCTCAAATCACTGCTGAAACTGAGTCAACACCAGTGTGGACTCTGGACTTATCCCAGCCAGCAAGCACTTTTTCTTAAAATCCTTTTGATTTTTGTTTCTTGGAATAAGCAATCATTCTCCTGTCAGATATATCTGACAGCAGATAACTAACTAGACTAACCCAGGTTATCCACACTGAAATTCTTTTCTCTAGGCTACCTTAATTGTACTTGGAATCAGCCTGCTATTCCTCTGTCTCATACTTGGCACTTAGAAATATTCCTTGATAAGTAGTGTAGGATCAGTGTCACATAGGGGAAGATTTTCAAAGTCACCATACAGCACTTCCCACTACAGAGCTATACAGCAGAGCAGTAGACAAAATAAAACATGTGTTTCTTGTTTAAGCCACTATAGTGATTTTTAATGTATAAAATGCTAGTCTTCAAGTAAGAACTTCCTGGATTGCAAAGCTAAAATACGTACCTTTACAGATGGTAAATTGCTGCTTGAAATACATTTGTAGCTTTACATTTGACAGTTTTACCACTGAGGTTCTGACCATAAATTTCCCTAACTGGGAAGTCATTTTGAGATTGATCCCCCAAAGGGGTTGTCGTTTGTACATCCTTAGTCTTACCCTTTATGGCTAAGTGTCAGAGCACTGGCACAGGACATGGAAAATATATTTTACTCCTCAGCCCTAGAGGAATCAAACTCAAAGCATCCGCTTTTCAGAAAACTGGTTTGAACTCTAGGCTGTGGCCTAAATTCAAATGAACAAGAGAAAGGCTCTGTGAAGCCTTCCTGCTGAAGCTGCTCCTTTTCATATGGTGTGTTTACCCATTTCTTGAGGCAGAGAAAAAGGATAGATGCAAATAGGAACCACTTCAAGAGAATGGACTTAATGTCCCCCACCCTAAGAACAGTCCATAGGCTGGTGGTTATGGCACTCTCCAAGGAAGTGTGACATGTGAGTTTACAGCCCCTCCGGCAGAGGAAGGAACTGAACTTGGGTCACCCACATCCTGAATGGGTATACTAACCATTGAGCTGAATAATAACTAATAATGAAAAGGACTACTGTCCCACAGCAACTCTCTTCTAAAAGGGAGAAATACCTCTGCCCTGTTTTTCAAAGTATATGTATTCTTAGGCTCCTCACTCCAGAAATCTAAAGACTGTATAGGAGTTTAAATGCTCCTAGCCCAAAGCTGGGATTCATGAAATTCAGCTTGCCTCAGTCTTTTTTGCCAGCAAGAAGAATGGCTCTGTGGCTGTTTGGGATCCATCTATGAAGCCCCAACTCACTTTTATTTATATAACAGTTTGTGTCTCTAATTGGGAGTTGTATGTTCACTTAACAAGCAGGTGCAGGGGAATGCAGCAGCCTGCATTTCTCTTGTGGTT
This sequence comes from Aegithalos caudatus, assembly GCA_013389925.1. NCBI lineage: Eukaryota > Metazoa > Chordata > Aves > Passeriformes > Aegithalidae > Aegithalos > Aegithalos caudatus. Next base: position 22,949 of record WEIU01017309.1, on the reverse strand, counting down.
GCTTTCATCTCCTGTCTGGTGCATTGTTAGGCACTTAACTCTCTGTGACTTCTTTCTCATTCTCCAAACTGGTCCTATCAGAATTATCCTGTTTCATATTGTGTGACTCACTAGCCACTGCGAGATGATCAGATATCCACAGAAAAAGGGAATGTCTATCCTCCTAAAACATGGGAGAACAGTGTCTGTATTATGTGCCGTGTTCCCAAAGGCCATTAAGCACTTCCTTATTTTTATTTTTGTATTTTAATATAGTTCTCATTGTTCACCATAAACATTCCCCATTCCCAGAGACTGAGCTATTTTAGAAAGAAATGGAACAGGCAAATTGTCTTACGTCTGAGATTTTCAGTAATCAGGTTATCACATATTCATAAATCAAGACATTTACTGCAAAGAATGTTTAAGAAATACAAAGTACAATTACAGGCAACTACATATTTCCAAACACCCTGCTGTTTGAATATTCAAAAAATACTTCATGTTCTTCTATTTCTTGCCAATAGCTGAAATGCTGAGTCTTTATTAGGAGTGTTTATGGTAAAACAAGCACATGACATTATCTCCTGTCTGATCAAAAAGAGTCAACATACTACTTTAAATGTCAGAGGTCTATTTCTGCAGCTTCCAGTAGTTATTGTTGTAAACAAGGGATTGCTGCATTTGCCCATAGCTTAGCCAGAATGTTAATGTTTCCTATTAAACATTTTCTTCTTTCTTTCCTAGACCATTTTGTACTACCACACCCAGCTGCGAACATCTGGCTCCAAGCAGTGACACCAGCTGATGAGAAATGGCATTCCTGCAGCTTTTCCTTCTGAAGACTCATCCAGAGGTGGCTGTTATCCAGCAGACAGCACTCTGCACTGCTGAATGTCAGTGTCTGGAGTCCCACTGGACAAAGGCTCCTAGAGGAGTTACTCACACAGAACTGTGTAAGATAAAGAACTGGGAGACTGATCCTCAGCACTGCGGTTCTACAAGTGAGCAAGGTCCCCTGGCCAGTCACCTCAAACACTCTGTCACCCTGATGATGTACGGACTGAAGCATTTGGACATCCAGTCTGAGGCACAAGACAAATAGTGATTACTAACTCAGACTGGTCTCCTGGCACAAACTGCAAATGTGCCAGTGGCAGCTCTGTGTTTGAAATCAGCATAGATGACAGCAGTCCAACTCTGACACCGCTTTATGTAATCTGGCATGCCATGGAGCCTCCACTCCTCCACCCAGTAACAGTGGGGCAGCTTCTGGAGAGGAAAACTTTAATGCTTTAGAGGTTGGCTGCTATGAGTATGGGAAAAGAGAATAACACTGTGTTAGATACTAAAAAAATATAATTCTAATTGGAAATAATAAATATTTAATGCATTATTTCTAAATATTAATTAATAATATTTTTATAATAACTTGAAGTCAATACACTTTATCACAAGATGTCAAAACACTTTAAAGATTAAACCCAATTAAACTTCCCATTATTCACCTTGGTGATCCTTCCCACTGGTTGCTCTCAGGGCATTTTATAAGGGGCAGGTCGCTGTCACCATTGTGGTGAGGAAACTGCAGCACAAGGAAGTTGAGCACCTTGTTGGCATTGCCTCAGAAAATCAGTGCTAAGATGATAAGAGATCCTATGTGTCCCTATACAGAACCTATTGCTATGTGCAGCAAATTACTGTGGCCCTTGAGTAACAAAGAACAGTTTCCAAGGCTGCCCTCCAAACTAGCCCTGAGGTGGTAAATGAAGCAGGTTTTGAACTGCATGCCTGCAGGGTTTGGTACCTCTGCACCTTTTGAGGTCAGACCTATACCTTCCTCAAGCATGCTGGTTGCAAGTGAGGGTCCAAAATCTGCAAATCTTCTTTAGTTTTGGGCTGTTTCTCTGCAGAATTTACTCCCCCTTGCAGGCAGAGGATAGCTGACATTCACCTTGCTTTGTGTGGAGGGGTTGGGTACAGATGTGTCTGCAAAGGACTGAACAGCCATCTGTCAATCTCAGTGCAGACTTAGCAAGGACATTTCAGAATTCAATTTTCTGGGGGACAAAACTGGCACTGAAAATGTTACTCAAATTTAGTAGATTTAACTGAGCAAGCAGACTATGACCAGTTAGGAAATAAGTCACAGAGTGTATAAAAAGTGTTACAGCATGTACGTATGTGTTAGAGCTAGGACCTGAGCACTACAACCATGGAAGATTTTCCTTGTATTGCCCATCTATTTATTGTCATACACTGAAAATACTTTCAATACTTTAAAGTTAAGTTTTTAGTTTTCAAGTTAGTTTTTCTTTCTGGTTGTCCAATTTAACACCTGGTTTAGATGATGAATTACAGATTCTTCTAGACAGGAACTAGCCCTCAGAACCCAATACTTACATTATAGGTGCTCTGTAGCAAAGAAATGAGGCTTAACACTGAAGATGCTACTCTGTATTGACCTCAATGCCAATTAGCATACACAAGATGTAAAAACTAAGTCAGTAAAATGTATTCCCTGGTAAAGACTATTTAGTCTATAATCAGTTTCCTCACCATACATTCACCTCAGCTCAGAATACCTTTGTTCAGGTACCTGGGTCTCTCTCCATGTGCTACCATGGGAAGTGATGGTTATTATAGTCACAGGAAGTAGTTAAGTAAGTAGGTAGTAAGCAAATAATTAGTTAAGTACCTAAGACTAGGTTGAATGAATCAAAGACCCTTATATGAACTCCTAAAAGCAGAGGTTCCCTTGTAAGTCTGCCTATAAGTCCCTCTGCCTTATTCTCCTCAAAATTCCTTGAAAGGGTGTACTAAATCCACAAAGCAACTCCTCATGGTACAACATTTTCCTGATTTTTCCCACACCACAACTTTATCCTTAAAGAACTAATGTTAATTTGGTTTTCTTCTACTTGAATTTGACAGATTGCCTGTATAATAAATATATTTAACCAATTTTTCTGATGCCAGTAAAGACAGTTCCATTTGAAAGGGTAAATAACCTGTTTTAAATAGTATTCTGGAAAAGACTGGCCAAAACTATCGATGAAATCTGCAATCATAAAAGCTTTCTTTGGAACAGATTAGAGACAAAATATTTCATTTGCTTTGTTAATGTCCTTTCATTTGAGTCATAATTATATCCAAACTGCAGCTTCTGAAGGCCACACAGAATAATACAAATGCCTTTGTTTCCATGGATTCATGTTCTGTTGTTTCCATTCCCATTGCAATCCTGGTTAAATGAATGAGGAATCTGAATGCAAAAGCATGCAGTATTCTGGGTCTTATAAGAAGCTGAAATGCTTTGATGTTCTTTCCAAAGCCTATAGCCTGATTCACTGTGCTTTTCCCACTCTATCCTTGACCATAGCTTTCCTGGGTCTTTGTGTTAGCTACAGAGCATCCTCCAGATCTGAACTGTGAGAGATATGTTACCAGATGAAAACACCACACAACCAATCTAAGTGCCTCACCTGAAACTGATGTGTCCCAGACAAGTAATTTCCTTGCCAAGCCTGGGCTCCACAAGGTGCTGCATTGACTGCTCACAGATAATCACTAGAATGGATAGAGTCCATGTCTTATTCGCTAAATTCCTCCCTTATGAAATTAGAACCATCTTTTTTTTTACGTATTTTGTCAGCAGTTAATGCTGATATTCTAATTTGATATCTAGGGCTTAATGCCAGCACAAATTTAACAATGGGGAAATATATGCAACTTGGGCAAGTCCTTGATGAAAACTAAAAAATGTGAAGGTTCAGAAACTTCTGCAAAACTTAGATGCCTATCCAGACCCAGAATGACTTGTGTCTCTTGTGTGCAACATGGGGATCCAAAGGTTGAAACTAATCCTGAGAATATTAATGTCATGACACAACCTTTCTGAAATGCCCTGAAATGCCCTTTCTCTCTGGGCTACAGAATCCCCCACCTCATGGCAATGCTGAGAACATCAACGAACATGCTTTGCCTTAATTAATCCTCAGAATACCCACTCTTAAATGATAGATATCCTGAATAAAGAGGAACACTGGTTTGATCCAAGACAGCTGAGATGTATCTAAAAAAAAAAGACATTATTTTCTGCCGGATGTAGCAGTAAGAATAAGGGAAGTCTGTAACTCAAATTGGAACTAGTACACTGTAAATTATTTCCAAAAAGCACTCAGAAAGTCTTTCAAGTAAAATCAACAGACTTTACCACAGACAGGCTAAAATACAACACATTTCTAACATCAAATGCTACTAGTATAAAAAGAAATAGAATAACTAAAATAGTAAGACTGTGTTGTAATTCAGTGTGATAAACTAATTCTAACTGGCTAGACAATGTTACCTAAAATCATGTCACCAGCCTTTTAAATCAACATGTCATGTCTCTTCCCTGATAGCAGCTCAGATTCAGAAATTCTTTTCATGCAAGGTGTATTATAAAATATTTCTGCATGTTGACATTACTGATACAGGCCAATTCTCCTGTCCACGCTGCAGGAATTGTGAATTATCTGCATGTGGAAATCATAGCGATAACAACCTGAGCCCAGAACAGGGGATGGGAACAGAATATCCAATTGAGATCTGCAGTGCAGATAAGCTTTCTGCACCAAGAACAGAAGATGTGAATTTTACCCATACATCAAAAATGTGCAGTATTCTGAAATTTGCTTATCCTTGAGTGGCATGAAATTACAAAGAGAAAAAAAGCCTTTCTGATGTCTGATAATGAGAAACATAGTTTCAGATTTGAAACTATTTAACACACACATACAAAGAGAGAATGAGAGAGAAGTATTTGAAATTATTTGAAATTAGATGAAAAAAATTACTTATTACAGTAGACATCAACTTGGATCACACTTATTTTGTGTCAGTTTAAAAAAAAACAGGGGGATTTTACTAAGTGCATCCAAAAACATTCACTAGAAAACACAGCAAATATGTTATAAACTCATTTAAGCTACAGAACTCATCAACGCTGTTTGCAATTATGAAATCATTTGGGGATACGGTATTTTTTTAGAAGGAATTGTTTTGCTCTTAGATGAAAACCACATCATAGTCCGTCAGACATAAATCTTTTATTGTATCTTCAAGAAAGAAACTGGAAATTGTGCAACAAGGCGCCACTGATAAAATGTAAGCATCCCTTTGGAGTAATCTGGATGAGCTCATTACTTGAGGAAGATAACAGGGTATGTCATGGTTACAAAACACTGCTTTTCCTTTTCAGTTAGTGACAGAGGAACGCAATGAACATAATCCTGTGCACAATGTAAAATAAAATACTTAGCTCTTCAGGACAGCAACTGCTTCTGAGTCTTGGTTTTGATTTATTTCACTTTACAGTTAAAAATATACCCCAGTCATTGTCAGGTGGACAATTTCCTTTTCATTCTGTGCAGGTAGAATTAGCATCATAGCCAAGGGCTACACATCAAAGACAAAAGGAAAATAACATATGATGTAAAGTGATACAGTGATCTGACAGAACTTATTTCAGATGTAACCTGTGACAGTCTGAGTCTTCAGACTTCATTCATTGTTTGTGGTCTTACTTTCATCCACATCTTCTGTGTACCTACTCTCCATCTCCATTTGCCAAATTTTGTTGTAGGGTTAAGGATTTTTCACTTCTTAGAGGACTCAAATACATTTGGGTAACTGAGCCACAGTCAACACAAACTTTTTCCACTAGTAAGAATTGAAACTTAAAGGCACTGATTAACTTGTGACACTGTCTTTAACATGGCACGGTAGGCCATGAAGAACATTTTCTGTGAATTTTTCAGAATCGCTTTTGCCTATTCCTCTGTATGCCAAATAAAGACATAGACGAAACCCTCCAAATCCTCTGAGCACACGCTAAGGCAGAAGACCCAGACCCAGCCAGCACTTTTCCTCTGATTCAGATGGTTTTCAGGAGCAGCAGTTCCAAGCACCACTTCCATCGATGTCACTGATGACAAAGGGACTGCCCATTGGAAATGATTTGGTGAAACAGAACAAAATGGCAGAATTAATTTCACCAAGGTTTGCATCAATATGAAGGTATATTGTACACAGTATTTATCACCATCACAATTTATTTGCTATGTTCAACTGAATACCAAATGACATTACCACACCATGAGTACTGTATTGAATGTATTATTTGTGTGTACAAATACAGAGGTCATGCCCTCAGTTTTAGACACTACAGAGACAGCAAGGCCATGAATTCATTCCTTGTCCTCCTCCTGTAAAATAGAAGCTTACTAGATACTGATGGAAGAAAAAAATTCTGGTGCAATTTAATTTGTTACTTAAATAATCAATATAAATCTGTGATCCTTGAGCCTAGATTGGGATTGCTATGTCTTTACAGCAGAAAACGTATGTAGGGATGCAGGAGGGAGGACTCAAGGTTACAGCCTTTTGTCCTTGCCATTCCTCTTCCTGCTGTCCCAAGAAGAAGTCAGGCAGCCATAAATGTACCCAAAACTTGGGAACAAAAAGAGTAGAAGGGCGAAGTAAGAAAGACTCAGGTGGAAGATCAAGCGACAATAGCTAACTCCTGAGGAGTGTAAGAGACGTTGTCCAAAACCAGTTTGTTGTTGCCAATCAGAAGGTAAAGAAGACTCAGTGGCTGGTGTCTTTTATGCTGTGTCCCTTACAATTGACCCTGATCGGCCCAGATGGATGGACATGTCTTGGTTTTTGGGAGTTTCTCTGATTGCAACATGACAGAATACATGTTTGGGAGTGAAATCCATTAGCTTTAAAATAAATAGAACCTTCCATTCCCACAAGGTCTCTTGTTGTTTGTCACATCCTATTCTGCTCTAATTAATCCTTATGCATAACCTAATATTTGTGATAAAAATATTCTTGCTTCTGAAAATAACTAGATATCAATTACAGATTTTAATGTGCAAAAGGCAACACACATTTCTTCTTCCAGATAAACAGCACTTGTACATCAGCCAAAGCCTAAAGAATCTTTCCATGTTTAGTGCATTTGTGGTAGTAGGAGAAATACGGTTCGGTAGTACCTACTGAAAGCAAATAAATTCAATTCATTAAAGTACAGCTGTTTTAGGGGAATTCTGTGTTATGCACAGATCACCACTTTGTTATGCTCATATCTTCCCACAGAACCATAAGCATCTTCCAGAGTAAACAGGTACATACCAAGTACCTGAAAACTCGTTTGTTGGAATCAACAGTTACACAAAGTGGAGCTGTCTACCATAGCAGAGGGAAAATAGTTACCTTAGGGACAATAATAGTTTTTTACCAATATAATTATTCAACTAACAATCCGTTTCTGATTTCACTGATTGAGGACCAGTGATATTAGTTGCCTCCTGTTTTAAAAACGGAATTTTACTTCAGTGACAAGAAAGGTCAAATCCTGACTAGCAAAAGGGGCACAGCACAGTCATCATTTCAGAAATTCACAGATTTCATTTCCCAAATATTAGTTACTTAAGTGCCGATATTTACAGTCATGTTCTTCTGTTTGCTGGACCTGGTTAAAAGTCAAATCTCCACATGGAAAGTATTCCTAAAGCACAACCTAAAAATGTCATTGGATGCCTCCACAAGGTGTGCTTGAGTCTTCTGAAGAATGATTTAACATAAAAGACAGGTGTCTGTTAATATTCCTAATAATTTCTGAATGTGTTCTGACAATATTGTACAGCTCTTGCAGAGCCGAACTGACATCCGTGGTTTACCTGAAGAGAGGAATATCCATCACTAGTTGTAGTGGGCTCCAAACTCTATTTGCCATTGATGGTCCTGTTGCTCTCAGTGTGGGACTTGTCACTGCCTCACTTGCTGTTCCTGCTGTTAATGGACTTTGCTGCCTCCCTGTCAGTGCAGCCATGCTTGGGTTTTGACATGCCTCCAAGAGGCAGGACTTATATCCATCTTTCAGGAATGCTTCCCCCTAGCAATACATTGACTGAAATGCAGAAAGGAACACAGACCATGTCTTCAAGAACAAGGATGTTTTGTCACAGTGTCTGAAGAAATATGGGTCCCAGAAAACCCAATATAGCATGCTGGATAATAAAATAGTTGAATTGCCTTGTAGGAACACAGCTTGCAAGAAGCAAAGTAAAAGCAGAGTATAGAGCAATGGTGTACACTCTTGTTAAGACATCCAGTCTCCTTTGGTCTGTCCAAACTAAAAGGGATGGGTTAGACTCTTTTGGGTCTTTTTAACCCTGCAATTCAATGATCCTGCTTAATTGCATGAACAGATCTTGCCACTAACTTTGGGTCATGATACGGCCCAGCTTCCTAAGAAACCAAAAATATTTTGGTATTATTATGACTTTTAAAATTTGATTGTTTCCAGGTATTGTAGGTAATGGTAATTTAACCAGTTCCTACTTTTCCAGTAAGTTAACCGTACTCTACATGTGGCTTAAATATTACACTCAGAGAAGAGAGCACGAGAAATTATTGAGAAGTATTTTCTCCAACCTGCCAACAGTGGCAAAATTGACAGTATGGTGCTGGTTAACAAGGAAAAGATAATTAATGAAATACTGTATCAACAAAAATATTTAATTGAATGTATAAAATGTGCAAAATTCTATAGTAGAGGTATGCTTTTGTTAAAATCTCATAGTAAGCAAACAGAGAGTGAAAGCATACTGAATTAAGATGACTGCTTAGCTTTAGCAAAATGTTCTTCCATTTTCTTGAGGAATAAAAAGAACAAAATTCAATTGAGAGGAAAGTTTATTTCTTACAAATACAGGCATCCAAGTATTGCTGTACATCCAAAATCCAGACAAAATGAGACTTCTTAAAAGTTCAATTTACCTTCCCTGTAACATAAGTTTGTCTGTGCTGAGCTGAGATACACAGTTAAGTCCTCCCTTGCAGGAAATCCAGTCTTACCTGCAACCCACAGAGTGATGTAGCACAAAGTCATGGTCTTTGTCTTGCATATAAAGCCATCAACTAAAAGGAAGGACATTTGAGTTACATTAAAATGCTGCAAGGCACAAGCTCATGCTCAGAGGAGCCACTGAGAGAGCACAGAAGGCGTAACCAAGACCATATGATGCTGTACTGTAAGAAGATACTTTGCTAATTTGGTCTGGATAGACATAGAGGGTAGATGTATCTATCATCTATATATGATACATAGTCTTCAATTTATTGAACAGCAATAGCTCTACAATACAAACTCATAGAAGTTTTTCAGTGTCAAAGACAAGTAAAGCTCGGTCTGTGATCCCTTGAAGTAGCAATGAAGTCTGCAATTTTGGCAGGTGCTTTCACACCTTCTGAAGATTTGATTTCCCTGAACAATGCATAGAAGATTTGTGTGTTGGCAGACACAGATCTGCAAGTTAAGACTTAAATAATTTGGTTTATCTGTCTGATGTTACCACCTATGTGTTGCAGAAGGCCTTAAAATGCAGTGAAAATAATACATAATGACTTAACAATAAAAATTTTAGTATTAGGATAACACAGATTTTGCTAACTTACTGCAAGTCTGCATATTATACAAATGGCACACACTAGACCAGTTAGCAACTTAAAACCCCTTTTTTCTATTTCCTTTTTTATCTCAATGTGTATCATCTGAAGCAAACATTCAATAGCCAAATACAACTATTTTGTGTGAGCTCTACCATTATGGGACACTATCTCAGAAAAAGGGAATCAAGATATTCAAGGAAGCTTCTGCTTTGAAGAGAGGAAACATAATTGTTTTATGAACTATGGCAAGAATAAGTCTGTTCAATCACAAACTAGTATTTTTCCCCTCATTTTAATGGCAAGGAAAGGTGTACAAAGTCAATCAATGCCCCTTCACTCCCAGGTGGTCATAAGCACAGGAGCAGCCACACTGGCCAGCTTAGAAATCCACCTTGATCACTGGCCTCTGTCCATGTAAGAAACATCAGTGGATGTTTCACGGAAAAATATTGAAAATAAAGTAAATTTGGAGTGTTTCCCCCAGGGCATTCTTTTGGTTTCTGAGAACTATTCAGCAGGGCCCTCCTGAGGTATGATTGGATCTATAACATTATTTTCAGTAGCTATCAATGCACGTCTTCATCTTTTCCTACAGAAAGTAATTTTTGAAAGCACTGTCTTGATTGCTTAGAATTATCTATTACCTTTGTGTCATTTTGTCTTCTGTGATCACCTGCTATTACTTTATGACCTTGCCTTTACACATTCACCCACATCTAGTGGGATCCCATGGTCCTTCAGTTACAGAAGGTTTATTTATGAGAATCAGGGCTAAGTTCACAAAAAATGGTTTCAAAAAGAAGATTCCAATCTTTTCCTTTTATGATAAATTACTGAACTATTTTCAAGAAGATCTATGCCATGCTTGAGCACGTTCTGAAATCCTTCATGCATGAGCAGGTTCTGAAATCCTGTTTTTAAATTATGTTTCCTTGTATAATAAAAATAAGGATAATAAAGGATAGAATATAAATATACTCAGATCACAGGATATGTAGGGATCAGGTCTTGGATAAGATTTGCACCCTTGAAGGGAGATGCATTTCTAGAAAGCTTGATATATTTGGTATAAAATCTATAGAGGTAATGACCAAGTGTGTTCACCTGACAAGCAGGTAAACTATTATATTTCAAAACTTGTCACTGCTATTATCACTAAGTCATACACCTCAATAAATCAACAAGAAACAAAAACCTCATCAATGTTATAGCTATGTCATCAGAACCAATTATTTTTTGCATTAGGGAGTCCCGTATGATTTATTTTAAAAGGCAGTTAAAAAGAAAACTCTTTTAGTCTACTGGATTAAAAACCAACAACAAGGCATTAAAGGAGTAACAGAACTGATGGATTAAAATGCACATAGGAAAGACAACAATGAATTGCCTAGCATTTTTCAAAAGCTAGGATAAAAAGAATTCAGTTCAATCAACAAAAAACTGGCAAAAGGCAGGAATCCTGACTCTCTCAGATTTATGCTTTATCTGCCAATTAGCATTAGCAGGCCTGATCTAGGTGTCTCGCCAGCTTGTGGTATCATAAAAAAACAACAAACCTTGAATGTGTTATCAGCACAGAATGTCTAATTACTTTAGGCATCAGCTGAAAATGTGATGAATTTGTATATTTGTATATATTTATTGTAGAGATAAAGTTGATGGAGTAGATACAATCTATACTTGTGTTTAAAATCCTGGTTTCAACTATTTCAGTGCCAGTAAATTTTGTATTAAAAATAAACACTAGCAAAATGGTAATGGATTATGATGCTGGAGCAATATACAAATTTTTCTAGGCAACTGTTGTTCCTTGTCTGGAGAAAATAATCTTGAGTCACTGACAACACAGATACTTATCCATTTGACTGGAAGGATGCAAATCTAAACATGTTTACATGATTGCAAGATGGGATCACTTGTTAAAGTCAGCCTGATCTTTCAAGACTGTCATTTAGATATCACAGACAATAGCACATAGAATAGCTGCTGAATGATGTTAATACTGTAATTATTAAATAAATAACAATTAAACCCTAAATTATTCAAATGTGCAATTAAGAAAAACAACTTCTCTTGCTTCCGAAATGACTGAGATCCTATTTTCCCCAAAATAAACAAAAATTTGCCTATGCCAAGTGTTATTCAGCAGCAACTAAACATATATGTACAAATGACCTGAGGGGAAAATAAAGCCTGCATTATATTCTATCTCAAACTTGATGATAAAAATTATTATTTCACTTGTCAAATCTCCTATATATCAATTTCTGAGTAGTACTGTTTCCATTTTATTCCCATTTGCCTCTAACTTCCCATCATCTCTCAAATGCCATGCACTTCACGAGCACTGTGAAAAAAACACTCTATTTTATTTTTCAGCATAGTACTTAAGACAGTGAAGCCTTTTTTTTCAGTGAAAAGTCTCTATCCTTCTTCCCTAACTAAATAACAACGTCCCTGTGGATTTCCAGGTGTAAATTATGAAAGTTTTTGAAAATCTTCTCCACTGCATTGATCTGAAATACATACTGCTCTGTTACCATTGACGACATTTATTNTATTTATCAATATATTTATATAGATAAATATATATAAATATAAATACCAAATGTGGAGGAGGAGAAGAATTTCCTCTTCAAGTTAAGGTTGCAGAAAATTTTCCAGTTTTCTGGTGAGATGAAGCCAAGGCTCTTTGATACTAATCACCTAATAAAAGGAAGAGACATGTCAGGACAGGCAACAGCAGCATGATTGTGGGGTAGATCCAAATCGCCAATCTGAAGCAAAAAAAAAGTCAAAAACCCCACGTTCCTCGCAAAATATTAGTGTGTTGGTAAGGTGATTTTTTTAATACATAAAGGTAAAAAGGACCTATTTTATTAGCAGAGTCCTAATTGTTTCTAAAAGTATATTCAAGGGAAGAAGCAGAAAGAAATTGTGAAGTATAAATACTTTTTACAGACATCACATTACCTTCAAAGAGGTTACTGCAACAAGTGCCCTTCAGGTCAAAGTTAATAAACTGGAAAATGAAGCTTATTTCATGGCTATAGCAGCTGGAGATATTTGCCTGCTTCTTCCCTCATCAATACTGTGTCTAGTAGCAAGGTTAAAGAAAATAAAAACCAGCAATGAGCATGTTCAGTGAGGAAGCAGAAAGAAACGAAAATGTGTTCAATTCAACATGGTGTAAATCCATAGGCATCATGGATGCAATGGGGCTCCCTGGCCTATGTTGTAAGAAATATCACACACAATATTGAGACTGGGATAAAAACAGTAACACTGAAGAAAAAACAAAGTAGATATATCCTATTCTTTATGCCAGGATTTGTTTGTAAATTTGTCTTCTTTACCTTAGTTTTCCTTCTTTAGAGGAAAACCAGGTAGACAAGGCTGAAAATTCACATACAGAAGCAGGAGCTGGTTTGCCTCACTGCTACAGGCAAAGGAGGAGTGCAAAGAGCACTGGAGCTGCAGACGAGCAGAAGGTGACCGATCAAAACAGCTTGTCTGAGTCTGAGCAGTACCCAGTAGCTCTCGGGCTTGTTAGACTCCAAGAAGCAAAGGGGGAAAAAAAGTGTGGTAGCACTGCAAGCAAAGCAGATGGAGCACCATGCTGTTCTTTTCTTGTATTTCTCTGTGTCTTCAGCTTTTGGTTGACTGCTTGCAGGATGAGCCTGCTTGGCTCAGGGGAAGCAGGAATAAAGCAGACCTCTCAGAAGTACTGACCTGCTACTCAGGGCTGACTTGCAAGAGCAACCTGCTTTCAGACCCCTGTAAGAGCTTTACTTGAGGAGTTCAGGTGAGAAGACCTGTTACTGTAGGTCTCTCTGCAGAAAGATATTTACTTTCTGTACAGAACTGAAATCACTTTCATGAAATGCCTAAAGTTAGATAAGGTGATTCTGGGCTCATAATTAAAGAAATAATGATTATCAGTGGTGATCTGGTATTGTGGCTTTTCTTCGTCTTTGCCACGTCGAAGGTGTGTCTTTCCATTAAGGAAAGAAATGCCAAAAAAACACCATCCAGGCAGAAGAAAGTCATTATATAGCTGAACCCCAGATCTGGACTAATGGTTCCATCTTAGGGGATGAAAACTGCTCCATGATTTCTTTCATCTGCCATACTGTACCTTATCTAACATACACACTTCCCATTGAAGACCCAGATGGCAAATACCTCCCAGAGTGTAAAGCCAGCCTGTCCCCCTACCCCTGAGGGCACACTGCTGTGGGTTCCCTGTTTGTGCCATGAAGCCTGTGGCACTAGTAACTTTTTCCTCTGGTTGTTCTGTAGCTGTAAGTACCCACACTATCTCCCATACCTTTTTGGATGTTATAAAAATATCCCATAACCATAAACCTAAATGTCCAATTTTTTCCTAACAATTTGTCCCAGACAGTTATAAATTTTTCAACAAAGCTGCAGAGATTAAACAAATGAATATCTGCTTAGCATTCTTGTGACTGAAGCCAGTAAATCTATTTCATCATTACAGTGTTACAAAAACAAATATCCTCTATGGTATTTGTAGTTGCCAAAAATAAACAGAAGAGAATGATACACTGCTTCTGAGAGACTAACACCTAAGCTGTTTGTGGGAAGATAGCCCAAAAAGGATGTGCTGATAAAGTCTGATATACCTGCATGTATCAATAATTGGACCTCAGTCTGTATTTTCTCAAATATTCTATATAGCAGTATTTCTGATACATTATGCTTTCTCTTCTAAGCTTCAGAAAATGGCTTGAACCATCCAGTGTTTCGTTCATCCTGAATTTAAAAATGAGAAATCAAAAAGTTAGAAAGCAAGAAAAATATAAGTAAATAGAAATATTGAATTACAAACAGATAAAATATTTGACTGATTACATTACTTCATTCCATTTTAATGCAATAAAATTCTCATTTTTTGAACTTCTGTACAGCTGTCAAAATATTTTTGTTTGTAGAAGTCATAATTTCAGTTGTGCAGTTCCAAAAGTCATTTATATATATTTTATCTAATCATTATAATACACAATATGCACAAATAAAAGTAAATCATATGCTATTTAACATAAAGCTTACACACACAGTTTCCTTCCTTCATACCTGTTCATGAAAACACATACATACACAGTGTGTATGTACACATTTCTAGGGATGGCACAGCAGCTACAGAGCTGCAACCACTGCACCTACTTAGGGTCTTGCAATTTCTCATCCTCAAATTGCCCACATTGCCAACAGGAATTTAGGTTAAATGCATAAAAGTCGGTTTGTTTTCATAATTTCATCCTGGTTTTCCCCATCATCCATATATGACTTTTTCCTTCTTAAATTATTAATGCACAAATCAGCTGTGGAACAAAAATTTGCATTTTTAAAGCAAAATAAATTTATGTGAGGCATTAACAGATAAACAGTAAATGGATACATTTCTCTAGCAAATATATATTTTTAAAGCATAGTGGAGATAATTTACTTTGGAGTGGAAAATGAAGCACTAATTATATCATTAAGCAGTCTCTGCTTCTTAGTCTTGGTTGTTTCTAACCACAGATTACATCTTTCTCCTCCCTTCCTCTTCTCTGATGAGAAGGGGTCTTATAAAAGAGTGGCAGGACACAGTAGGTAAAGAATTAAAAGGCTCAGCATAAAAGTAGTGAAAATCTTGGTAACACAACACAAAGTTAAATAATGAGGCAAAACCCAATTGTCTGTTGTTTCTTGTTTGGATTTTTTTCTAGAATGAAAATGTACTTCAAGGATTAGATAAACTGTAGCCGCTGCAAATTCAGCTGAAAAGCAATAACTAAATGAAAGGTTCTGCTGCATCCCAAAAAAGGTAGCAGAAACTATTCCAGGACACACAAGTGGCAGTCTCCTAAACCTTCTGCTTTACAGGTTAATAATTTATAACCTCCTGGGTTTAGCTACTTTTGGAAAACACTGGATTTAAATACAATTTTTTTTTCCACTATTGCACACAACGAACCACCCAGTGCTATTCTTGGTCCTGCTCAGCATCCGAGGCCAGAGCAGCCCTGTGCCAGCGCTGCGGCGGCTGCTTGTGGGTGTGAAGAGCCGGGATCCCTGTCTGGTGCTCCGAGCCAGCAGCAGCCCTGACAAAACACCATGTTTATTGGCAAACCTTATTTCTCCTGCAAGGAGTAATTTTTCTGTAATGATAGGGGTTTTGCTGGGAGACACTGAGCTCTTTGTTGGTTTTGCATCTCAGCGCTGCTCACACAGCCGCGGCCTCGAAGGGAAGCGCAGCAGCGACGTTAATCAGGATATGCCTCTTCCCTCTGGGCTGGTTCTGAATGCTCCTTTCCCCATGGAGGTGAAGCTCTGTATGAAATATATGAACAAAGCCTTCATTCCTGTGGTTATTAAAGATATTACACAGTCTTTCACAAGATGAAACATGCTCCTTGTCCTGATCAAATTCAGAGAGATGCAATTAATCTACCATCTTCTTTTGACTAAATAAAATGTTCATGCCCTCCTACCCACTGTTAAGTGAGGCTGCTTTCCTCCTAATGATGATGGAGGCATACCTGTATATAATTTCATGTCTCCAGTCATTCTTCTCAATGAAAAAAAATATACACATAATTTTTAATCTCTCAGGTCTACTAATATGATTTTATTTTGCCTACTTCCATGAATAAATCTTTCAATACTGAGGTATTTGGGGCAGAGGAAGTTACTTTTCTTAATTAAGTCATTTACACTATATATAAATCTGTAGCAATCTGTAAAAACATGTCATTATATTCCCAAAGAACAAACAAAAATCATAACAAGTAATTGCTGTATTTACCAGCAAGGCACAAGGGCAATATAAACTGTAAAAAAGTCACTCAAAGACTACCATGGTTTGGCTCTACCAAATTTCAAAAGCTAGTCCCCAGAGAAGAACCCCAAGGAATAAAATTAATTTTTAAGAAAACAGCACATCCAGAGGTAAGGGCAGTTAGGAGCTAAGTCTGGAGTGTTTTCTGTACCCCTCTGTGACAGATCTGCCATTTTCTGCAGGAATTACTTTCACAATTTCTCTGACTCTTTAACACCCCTGCTGAAGGTTTCCACACCACATATTGTTTCTATGGGTGAGCCACTGTTGTATCACTTTGCTGAAGTTATGTATCAATGACAGCTGATACTACAAAAATTCTCTTCTTTTTAAGTCCATTAAAAATCTTATTGATCTTGTATTATTTCAAATTTATTTCATAAATTCTAGGAGTCATGCAGAAATAACAATAACTTCAGCTAGAATTGAACATCTCAATTCTCTATTTTCCAAGTGGCAGACCCCTCTGTGTACTCTTTCCTTGGTAAGTAATGTTACTCCCAGAAAACAAAATCCAAGTCTGCTTAGAATTATTTTTAACTAGTGATGATAAGTGACTATTATGGTATAGCCCTTATATCTAAAGCAAGCAATGATTTACATTGTATGTGCATCATTACAAGGATTGCATATAAAATATCCATGAAAATGGGGGTTTAATTGGCCTGTGCTGCTCACCAGAATATTTAAATTGAAAAACAAGGCTAAATACAACACAGTTTCCCTTTCAAATATCTGAAACAACTTGCTTCAATGGGTTTGCTTCCCTGGGGGAGAGGAAAGGAGCACAGCTATAGGGAATAATGGCTGAACAACCTCTGTTTCATAGACAATTCATCTGTTCTGTGAGACTTGATAGAAAAGGTCAACCATGAAAGCAGAGAGGAGTGAAAATTAATTAGGGTAAAAATAAAGCTTCCAGAGATCCTCCACCATAGGGGGAAAGAGCCATCATTAAACAAGTGCAGACTGTTATCATGCAAGCCCATGTTTTGTAGTCTGTGTCATGCCAGACCCAAATCCTGAAGCAAAGAGATCCCTTCAGCTCTCTATCTTGGCTGCTCCTCAGATCTGAAGCAGCCTGGGGGTGGATGCTTAAAGAGACGAGCAGCATTTTTATTTGGTTTATTATTAATGTAAACAAATAATCCAGACTAAATAATGCATATATATATATGGGAAGGGTGGAAAAGCTGAGCAGAAAGTGGAGTTTTACCAGAGAGAATGATTTTGGCAGATGAGGATATAAACTGCATCAAATAACTGGGAAGTTGAATTCACAGGCTTGGTTGTAAGGGAGCAGTTACAGAATGGCAGGTAGAGTTTTGTAATCACTGTCACAAGGTTTAAGAGCTGGAAGAGAAAAGGAGACAACAGGGAGTGGATTGATTTCTGGGATGTAGTCAACAGGTGACATTGTCCTTCTGCTGCACGTGCCAGAGCAAACCTGCGCTCCCGCTTACAGCTGGGGGCAAAATCCAAAGAAAACAGCGAGGTACCTAAAGTGCAACTCATGCACAATTCAGATGCCTACATAGAGGACAGAGAGCCAAAAAAAACTTCACCTAACTTGTTTAGGCACCTGAGAGGCTGTAGGCACTGCAGATTTGCTTTAAATCTCTAAACTCTGCTACCGTGTACCCAGAGGCAGCGTCGCCTTGGCTGAGCTGTCTGAAAGTGATGGGGAGTCACAGCCTGGGTGTCCCTGGACTGCAGATCCATGCAGTTCCATGGCCACCTCCAGCTAAAGCTCAGCCTCTGCTGCCATCCTCATAATGCTGGGATCCTCCTGCTGAGTGACAATCCTGTAGCAGTGGGACTTCAGTGCCAGTTGCTGCCTGACTGGGGGGAAGCGTGGCTCACACCCCAACCTTCCAGGCCCAGAAGAAGCCATTTCAGGGAGGAGCTGGAGAGGGATTTCCTGCTGAAACCAGGGTCCACCATAAACTTAATGTTTCAGACATGCATCCAGGAGGAAGCAAGAAGGAGGGAATCTAGTCCTGCTGCATAATTGCAGGGTTAATCTGCTAAAAAGGGGAGACTGAAGTCTCTGTCTCTAACTGCCTGTGCTCTTAGTTCTGGAGAGCTATGGCACAAAAAAGAAGTAAAAACACAACTTAGGTCTTCCACATCTTCTCTGGTTTTTTGTAATAACCATATACAGACCAGAGAACTTCTACTCTGCATCTGTGGACTTGGAGAGGTTTTATTAAAGCCACCCAAACTACAGTGCCTTTCTCTGAATTCCTCAGAGCTGCATGGTCTGGGAGCACAGCTCATAGGATGCCCCTCAGGGGAGTACAGCAGAGGAACACTTTATGAATTATAAATGGCCCAAGGCAGAAAAGCAGTTACCTGCGTGTTTAGTTCAGCCAAGAGGAAGGAACCTCTGGGCAAAAACTGCAACAGAAATTAAGGAAGCTAAGGAAGTTTTCTGTTGAAACATAGTGTCTCTAATTCTCAGAAAGATGGAGAGGTTAGGTGGGTTGCTGTAGGTGGGATTGCACTCACAGTGAGGTGTACACCTCTATAAAAAGCCCAAATTCTTCCTGACCACAATGTTATACAACTCCGGGCTTTTTGGATCTTGTTGTCTAAGGCTTCTTCCTTAAGATACAGAATTCTGAGGCAAATGGAAATTTTCTAGCATCTTAAAGGCATGACAGAGCCTGTTACTTCTCAAGCCATTATGCTTTGGAAAGTGTGAAGCAAGGAAAGCAAAGAAAGTTTAAAAAATTATCCAAGAAATGAAAAAATTCCGTACAGTCAAACATGTCCTGGCTCCACCAGTCAGCTCCCACCTCGTCAAAAGAAGGGGGTTTCATGGAGTCAAGTGATATGAAAATATAGGAGAAAATGTAATTTTTTCCTGATGATTTTTTTAATTATTAGAGATGGAAAAGCTGCCTAACTTCACATACTAACTCCAAAAGCTGACTCCAAAATTAGGAAGCAGTTCTTCCTTATTGCTTTGTACAGTGACCACATTGACTGACTCGCCTTGTCTGTCCAAAACTGCAACCACTGCCTGGTTTTTGCATTAGGCATCAGAGAAGCTCCAGTTTTCCCTGTTGGTATCACAACAGAGGGCAGACTGCTCCCTGCCAGCCCAGTGCAGCAACAGTCTGCTGCTGGTAAACCACAACACATATTTCAAGTAAAAATCCAACCCTTTGCTCTGCATCTTTGCTGCACAGACCTGCATGGAGAACATGCACATCTGGCAGCACAGAACAGGAGATGTCTGCAGCACAAGAGCTACTGGCACAGTTTTAGCACCATTTACTAGTACCTTATCTATTATTTATTTACATATACACATATACACAGATGTGTCTGGTAAGAGTAGTTGCCATAGAAATATGTAGTCATGGTGGAAAAGACTACACCCTAAAGTGGGCTGAACATGGCTGCTCAATTCTAGGGAATTGGCTATGCATGAAGTTATGGGAAAATGTACCTCACTCTTGGCTCAGCCTGTGCTATGACTGAAGCTTTTATTGACACAGTCTGAGTTCAGATACATCGCTGAGTTTCCACACAGGTCACTCCCTTGATCAGCTAATTGATTTTAGATACATCCCTTAGGTAATTATTTCTGAGAAAGCAGGGATATAGGGCAGGTTTAGGATGCCAGCAGCTGCCTAGGGTTGCTGCTGGCCCAGGGCTGTGCTCCACTGTCCCCCTTGGTGCTACCTGAACAACCTCTCTGCTGCAGAGCAGGGAAGAAGAGAGGGTGGCTGCTTCCCTCTTCCTCTCTTTCTTCCAACTGATGAGGTTCCTCACTTTCCCAACATAGAAAACGACTCTTCTTTCCTCCAGCTGCTCTCAGAGGAAAAAGAAAAGAGAAAACTTGTAGCTCATAGGGCAGTTGCCAAGCCAGAATTGAAGTGAAGCCAGGAGAAGGCATCTGCATCCCAAGTTTCCTCTTTGGCCACCACACCATTGCTAAAGGGCACAAGGGCCCAAGGGACAGGTTTCAGTCTCTCCCTCTGCACACAGGACCACATCAGCTTGAATGCAGGGAGGTCAGGGCAAGGGGAGACATTAATCCAATTTGAATTTCATGATTTAACATCACCCCTAATCCCACTGCCTTCCTTGGCTCCTCAGGCTCTCACTGGCCACTTCATCTCCCAGAACACACATTTGGTCTCCCAGAATTTATAAGATTTTTTTCCTCTTTTTTTATAATTTTTTTAATGATCCTGTGGCTTGTTGTATAATAATGACAGTGTCTACAGTGGAGGAAAGGACTATTTGATTCCATAAATTACAATTGTAATTAACAAATGTTTTCACTTTCCTTTGTTTTTTTAAGTTTCCGTGAAAGCCATTTATTGCCTCATATATCTTTTTTTTTTTAATATTTTATCCTCTAATTGTTCTCTATAGAATAAAAACCAGTGGTTGAGGATGCTCAATTTGTTGTAATATAAATTTTATTGGACTAGTATGTACACTATGATCCATTTTATTTCAATATTATCTGTGCCAGCTATTTTTTGGTTGTTAGTTTTACTCTGAAATATTTGTTTGATGTCAATAAGGTTTCAGTTTGTAATCAAGCTGTACCATTCTAAGATATGTTAACTGTCCACTACCATCATGAAACACTCCCCATATCCAACACATGGTTCACCATACTCTATGTAGAAAGAAAAAAAAAAAAAAAAAAAAAAAAAAGAAAATAATTTTTTTAAAAAAAGATGATCCTTGTGGGGCCTCTTACTTAAAGACGTTGGGGTTTTTTTCTGATTTTTTCCATCAAATGAAACAGACTGCTGAGGCCAGCAGCTTTCTTTCAGTGAAAGAGAGATCCTGCCATTTACTTCTTTAAACCATTATGTTGTAGTAGGCATTTCTTATCCATTGTGGTAAGATTTGCATTCTCACAGTTTTCCAGTGAGCAGCCAGCTTCCCACTCTGTCTCTGAGAGGTCATGCTGTTTTCCCTCTGCCCATGGACTCCTCAATCATGTTTTTCTGGACAAATTGTTCCATGTATCTCACATTCTTCAGCATTGTGACCTCTTAGACAAGCCTGTACTAACCAAGTTTTTAATTCAGTTTGAAACTAGAATACTCAGGTATTAAATGGGTTTTGATATGTGACCCAACTTAATTGATTGTCAATTATTTCCTTTTCGCTAATATGCTTATAAATGAAAGTTGAGACAGTCCATAAATGTTCATTCCATGAGGCAAACACTTGTGAGATATTTCAGTGCACAAGTGAAGGTAAACCACAAATGTCTGACTGCTGTAACACATCTTCTTGGAATGTTTAGATTATCTTTTACAATTTCAAATGTCTTCACCAACTCTGCTGGCTAATTGGCAAACAACGAATAAGCACAAGTTACAACAGGAGAGCAAATTCTAGTCTAGACATATCTGTAGTAGAAGACTGAGGTCAGATTGTTTTCAAGTTTTGAACAAGCTCAGAAGAGTTTCCTTACTAAATGACATTAAAATAAATATATGAATTTGATTTTGGCATATTTATTTATTTAAGAAACAATCAAACAAAGAAAGAAATTAATGGGAAAATGTATGAAGAAGCTCACAGCCTGTGCTTGTTGTCTGGGCTTTCAGGAATTTAATTTTTTAATAACTGCTACCTTTTTTAATGCAGCATGTTCAGGATGATGGAAAATGTTATCACTACAGATGCCTGGCTAGAATATGAAAGTCTCATGGGTCGAGATAAGGGCAGGGAGGGATCATTCACCAGTCAACCTCACAGGCAAACACACTCAAACTGGGGAAATCAATTTAATACCAAACAAATCAGAACAGGGTAATGAAAAATTAAGATCAAATCTTTAAAAAAGCACTCCTCATGCCTCCTTTCTTCCCAAGATCAACCTCCTTCCCAATTTCTTCACTGGGTGTACAGGGAATAGGGCATGTGGTCAGTTCATCACTCACATCTGCTGCTCCTTCCTCCTCAGTGGAAAGACTCCTCACACTCCTCCCTTGCTCCAGTGTGGGGTGCCTCCCACAGGAGATAGTCCTCCATGGACTTCTCCAAAATTAGTCCTTCCCATGAACTGCAGTCCTGCATGGACTGCTCCAGCATGGTTCCCTTCCACAGGGCACAGCATACTGCTCCAAAGGCCTCTCTGTTCCTCACAGGGTCACAAGTCCTGCCAACAAACCTCTCTGGTGTGTGCTCCTCTCTCCATGGGCCCACAGTCCTGCTAGGAGCCTGCCCCATGCAGGCTTCCCAGGGTATCACAGGCTNTCCCAGCCTAGTCCAGGCATCCACCTGCTCCAGCATGGGTTCCTCCATGGGCTCAGGTGCATCTCTGCATCCCTGTGATCCTCCATGGGCTGCAGGGCCACAGCTGCCTCACCTTGGGCTGCCCCATGGGCTGCAGGGGAATCTCAGCTCCAGCACCTGGAGCACCTCCTGCCCCTCCTTCCTCACTGACCTGGGTGTCTGCAGAGCTGTTTCTCTCACATATTCTTGCTCCTCTCTTTCACTGCAGGTGTTCCTGTGCAATATTTTTCCCATTCTTAACACTTTATCCCGGAGGTTATCACTGCGGCTGATGGTCTTAGCCTTGGCCACTGTGTCAGTCTTTGAGCCAGCTGGCATTGGCTCT
>WEIU01017299.1:0-12308 GCA_013389925.1 Aegithalos caudatus | reverse complement strand
AAAAATACTTTCAGCCCCACACTCTCCAGTTGGTAATATCAACAAAAAATAGGTCTCAAAGGTCTCAAATATCAACATATTTTCCTTTAGTAAATGTGAAAAAATTAAGGATAAACACTGTATTGAAGACCTTTAGATTGTAGACATAGACCAATATTTTTGAAATCTGATGTTGCCTATTAGATGTGATTTCCTCATGTAGCAAACAGTCAAAATCCTTGTCTTCTCATAATTTTTAACCATGACATCTGATTATAAAACACTGTTTCCAAATTACACCTTAAGATGCTACTTCTAGTATATTCAGTTTTACCTTTGAGGCTGTTTTTCATTCAGAAAAATGGTTTTCTTCTCAGAAATGGTTTATGGCTGTGTCACACAAATGTTATGAGCTTGTACTGATCTGTGTTTAAAACAAGCAAACAAAACCAAAAACCCCAACAACTTACTGTTTCTTCAAGAACCTGTAATATCAAGATGCTGTTTTCTACAGCATCATTCACTTACCTTGTAATTGACTTAAAAGATTCAAGGACATTTCTTCTTTTTAAAATTGTAATCCATACAGAAGAATTGACACATCAATTTCACATCCTTATGGCCCCAAACCACCCAGTTTTATTTTAGATCCATTCGAGTCTAGAGCTGAATTATATGACTGTGCAATGCAATACACCATATAATGCTCTTTAAAAATAGTACAAAAGCAAGTACTGTCTGATCCCAATTGTGTACATAGAGTTCATTTGAAACACATTACCAAGGGAAGAGATTCTTGTCCCAAAAAAGCCATTTTCTGAATAACACAATGATATTTGGATATTTCATAGAAATCTATGAGAAAACAAAGCTCACACTATGTTGAAGACTACACTGCTCTCTCAGATATTTCTTTTAATACAACTGTTCTGTATGAGGCAGTATACAAAGTATATGATTCAGAAAGTACTGCTAATTGTAAATTTTCAACTTTCAAAACATATTCTCTGTTTTGTTTCTGATACAGTCCTGGAATCTATAACACTTAGAACTGATCAACTAAAACCAACAATAGGTAAATCCTCTGGGAACCATCACATTTAGCTTTTTTCTCACTGAGCATCACAAGCACTTCTTCACTGCATTCCACTCTCATAATTTCTTAATAGTAAAGTTCATCCTATAAGGGGATTTTGGTGATTTTTCACTAACAATTCATAATCATCTTTTTCTGTTTTTTCTCACACAAACATGTTCTGCAAAGTGGATGGAAGCATCACAACCTACCCTCGATTCCTTGTCTCTATACTCCATTCCTATCATGTGCTGCTTCACCTTTTATACTATCCCACTACACCGGCCTTGCTTGATATTGTCCTGTTACAGAGGTGTTGCATCAGCACTGGGGTTTGTTATGTACCAAGCATTCATATTTCTCCATTACTCAAGTTTTTGTGATTCCCAAGCATCCCAAAGGCATGTGTTCTTCTTTAATGTTATGCTTTCTGTCACTATCAGTTCTCAAAGTATTCTAGCAGTTGCTGTAGTTTCTGCTTTCTTCTTTTTTTTTTTTTTTTTTCAGTTCCTAGGGAACCACAGTATGTTCCTTCCAAACCTAGAACATCACCAAGCCCAGAGGTGCCACGAACAAAACCTGGTAAATTAATTTTTTCTTTAACTTTTCATGCTGTCACATGTCTTATGGATTCTACTTTGATTAGTGGAACTTCAGGTTTATATGTATTCCTTGGACATATATTTTGGAACATTCCCTGAGGGATAAAATCCGGTGACATGTAGAATTTATAAGCAACCTGGTAAGTTGAAAATACCTTCAATTCTTTATTACATCATAAGCCACTGCAGCAATGGGTGTTTTATGTACAATTCTCAGTGAAAATAAGTCTTTTCTGTGTGAACTTGCTTGTGCTCTGGCAAAGTGAAGGTGGAAACAAGGGATGTCATTGCAAAGAGGAAGGATTCTGCTCTGATTTCTCAAAATATGTGCATGTTTCTTCTTTTCCACGCACAAGGTTTCAATCATGCTTGTTGGTTCACTTTTCCAGACCCCTTGTGATGTTCAGAGATTTAAGAATGTGTAATACTTCCTATAATTGTGTCTACATGGGTTGTTACACCCATATACAACCTAAGGAGAATGAAGGAGGGAGAAAGTAAAATATGCAACTCACACTTGCACAATGTGAGGTACCCTAGTAGGCTGATCCTGGCCAGAAGCTAAGCACACACTAACTTCTCTCTCATTCTATGTCACAGTGTCCTGGAGTAGAGAATCAGTAGAGCAGAACCAAGGGGAAAAAGGGAAAAAAATCGTTGTTCAAGATGAAGACAGTTTAATAAGGAAGCATAAAAAAAGGGCGGGGGGGAAAAGCAGGTGGTACAAAGCAACTGCACATCACATCCCACAGGCAGCCCAGAGCCAGTCTAGCAGCAATGGCAGCTTTGGAAAGTTTTGTTGCCAAGCATGTGTTTATGTGAGGTGGAACATCCCTCTGGCCAGGGTGGTTCTGCTGTCCTGGCTGTGTCCTCTCCCAGCATCCTGCCCACCCCTAGTCCAGCCCTCTTGCCTGGGGGCAGAGTGAAAAATAAAGGACTCTTGGATGCTGTAGCAAGTTGTATTCAGCAATAACTAAAACACTGGTATTTTATCAACACTTCCTTGCTCATTAATCCAAAGCAGAGTACCACAGGGGCTGCTATGAAGAAAATAACCTCCATCCCAGCCAGACCCAGTATGGGTATCCAAGGTACATGGAGTATTAGAGGGTGTTGGTGAAGAGATGGGCAGAGAGACAACTCGGGTTCCTTTTCTCCCCACTAAGTCAGCACCTATTGCTTGAAAAAAACCTTGAAATAAGTCAGGAAAGTGTGCAAATCTGAAGATAAAAAAACCCACCCACAGTCTCTTTGTGGCTTTTAATAAAACTTTGGATTTATATTTGGGATCTGTTCTGTATTAGAGCTGTTACCTTGAACTGTAGGAAATTCTGAGGAACATAATACTTCAATGCTGAGTTTCAGGGAAGGAGTGGTTATCTGTCATCAGCCCTAGCAGGGATGGTATGATTACTGTGGAGAGTGATTGTAACATTTTGTTTGTTGTGGGTAATACTTTGATTTTGTTGTTTGATTACACTAATGCAGGTCTGGAAACAATTAGGTTTAGAACTGAGAAACCAAATGCAACAATAGGTAATGATGCTTTCTTGTTTGAATGGTCACATTGTCTTCTTTCTTCAGCACAAATCATCAAAAGCAGACCTGAAAAAAATTGTCATCTTTCTTTGTATGTTCCTTAAAAATTTAACAGTCAAGGTTCTCAGTCTCTTCTTATTTTCTATGAAACAGTCAAGGAGAATCTTTGCTCCTTTCAAATTGTTATGCACATAAGATAGGAAATTTTCCTACAACATTTAATGGTAAAAAGCAGAGGGCAGATTCAAACAGGATCTTAATTTTATGTTCTCAGTCATCCTGTGGAGGTAGCACCATTGCAGGTGGTTTGGGTGGGCAGAGCTGCATCCTGAAAGCTTTCTTTCCCTGCTTCTCTTCACCTCCAGTTTTATGAAATGAAATTCAGGCCTTCCTAGAGGACTGAAAAATAATTCTGTTCCACTTGAACCTCGATTTCACTGTCAGAACACAATCACTTCATTGATCCTGGGTCATAGGAGTGCTTGAGGCAGATCCATTTGACCAAGACATTCTTGTCACTTGAATTTGATATTGTGAATCATTCCAGGACAACACCCATTACGGAGCTGTGTATTTGTATTTGAAGCTACTTATTACTTAAATAATACTTAACCCAGTTTCTTTCTTTCAGCTTCTAAAGATACATATCACAGGCCCTCCAAACCTAAAACATCACCCAGTCCACGTGTTCCTCCAACTAGAGCAAGTAAGCTTATCAATATTTTGTGCTTAAATGCATGAAAGTTTCATCACTTTGAAAATTTTCAAAATTTATGAGTTCTCAGAAGATACAGAGGCACTTACTGAATAGGCTGTGCCCTGCTGTCATAATCAAACTTTCCTATACAGCTGTCATGGAACAAGATAATCAGCTGGATTATACATGTCAATGACACATGATGGAGATGTGTGGGTTACACACATCTTGAGCCCTTGCACACAGGAAAATCTGCATCTTGATTTCCTCAGAGTGTGACAGAAATACTTGTATTTTTGAGTTTAATTTTACACTCCTTTAAAAGTGTAAAATTACAGAACTTTCCTGTTCCCAAACCTTTGGAAACAGCTCTGTCCATTTGAAAAATACTGGTAAATTTCCATATTTCTTCTGTTTTGACTTCTTTGCTGAGGGTTTTGTTTTTTTTTGTTTTTTTTTTTTTTGGTTTTTTTTGGGTTTTTTTTTTTGGTTTTTTTTTTTGGTTGTTTGTTTTTTGTTTTTTGTTTTTTTTAATGCAGAGTTGATTTAAATGATTAACAGGTTTTTGGAATATGAAACACTTGAGAAGCACAACTAGGAAGTGTTAGAACTACAACAGTTTCCTCTGCAGAAAGCTCTGCTTGTTATTGCTGTAAGGAGTGCAGAGTTCATCTGACACTGCACTGTAAAAGTCACTTTGTCTTTAGTCTCTGCACTGGCATTATATTGATGGCACTAACAGGAGATGTCTTTGGGATTATTTTCAAATGACAGAAATAATCCCTAAAAAATTTCTTAGCAGAAAATAAATCTTCTGATTCATCAGAAAAATCAAAGGATGTACGTTGAATCATCCGCCTCAACAACGTGTTCAAAAATTTG
Source organism: Aegithalos caudatus (assembly GCA_013389925.1). NCBI lineage: Eukaryota > Metazoa > Chordata > Aves > Passeriformes > Aegithalidae > Aegithalos > Aegithalos caudatus. The sequence goes on along the minus strand of WEIU01017299.1, from coordinate 7,534 downwards.
CACATCTTCACAGGTCCAAGGATCATCATCCTCAATAACAAATTTTAAACTTTGCTCATTTCCACAGGTCCAAAAGAAAGTCGACGGATCCCTTCCAAGCCCAGGGCATCACCAAGTCCAGATGTACCACACAAGAAACCTGGTACATATATTGTTGTTTTCTTGTGCTTCAGTATCCAGGGATTGTCCTTCTTCAGTGAATCAAGTGTTGATTAATATCCATTCATATTACAAATTCTCTGATGATACTAAATAGGTTTTTAAAGGAAAACAGAGCTGATTTCTATTTTTAATGTCTGAGTTTTACTAGTTACCTCTGCTTTTCAGCCACATGACATCTATCACTGAAGAATTATCTCTACAGCAGGGTAGACATCATGTAAACATTATGAGAATTTGGAAGAAATTGCATGTCTTTTGTGCCTGTCAAAAAGGTGCTTAGAGAAAAAACCTATTTGAGGGCCTTCATGTATGAGTCTAAAAATCTCTAACTGAAACCGCTCACAGGTTTGTGGGAGCTGGTAATGGAATTTCACCCTTAAAAATAATAGGGATTTGCATACTAATGACCTGCCAAACCTCTGTAACTTCTAACAGTTCTGAGAGTATCCATTGACCATTATTTTGAGTAAGTGTATATTCACTAATTTTGCAAATAAATAATTTTTTAAAGGAAAAAATAAGTAGGCATTCCAAGTGAAAGCAAACCAGTCATGTTAAAGGGACTATTTTCACCACTAACTTATACTCATCACAAATTCTGTATATCTTGTTGTTTTTATGAAGTTTTGGCAGTTAGTACATTTACAGTTGAACAACAAAAAACAGCAGCAGGTAAATTTGTTACTTTGAGCTGGTCATTACTTTTTTTTTCTCTGCTCCTTGGGCCAATACTTATATATCATTATTCTGTTTTTCACATAATCTGTTTGTGGTTTTGATTTGTTTTCTTTTCTACTAATTGAACTGCATTCTACTCTGTTGCAGGTATTGAAAGATTCCTAGCTGGTTTGTTGTCTTCACAGAAAATTTCTTTCCCTGTTACACACGTTGTAATTCTTTTGACACTTGTAGGAGACCAGCACACCATGGGTACTTCAGTTATGGGTTCTGAAATACAGACAGTAATATATTCCCTGCAGTTTCCTGTGTTCTTTCAGGTTTTGTTGCTAGACTCCAGATTTTTCTTACCTGATTAATTTTCCACCCATGTTTTCATTCAGGCTTTTGTTTTCTCTTGAATTCTTGTATGTATCTGACCCTCAGTTTTCCAGGCTGTCATGCAGGGATTGTTTTTCTTTACAAGGATGAGATATGCAATGCCTGTGCAACAAACCTAATTTTGTCAAAGTATAAATCCTTAAAACAGATCTTTTCTTTCAGCCTTTAAAGAACCACCACATATTCCTTTTAAACCTAGAGCAACTCCCTTCCCGGATGCTCCATACAGGAGGCCTGGTAAATTATCTGGTCTTTTTTCATGCTGCAGTGGATAATTGAACAATTGCTTTTGGGGTGGCAGTGGTGGGGATAACCATCAGTGCATCTGCTGTTACCTGGTTATTGTTCTAGGTTAAGAAACCTCTGGAGGGATGCAATTAAGTCTGATGGAAACTTCAATAGCTCAAGAGGTCTTGTGTCTCATGCAGATATTAACAGATGAAATAGTATCAAACTGTATATTTTAATCAAGGATAAAAAGTTATTTGCAGCTTGTATCTGAGTAAAACATTTCAATAGTTTGCACCATGTTTTTGAAGCTCTAATGAGAGAAACCTCCTAACTCTGTTGCATTGCTTTTTTTTAATACATGCATTTTCACCCAGATTAGAGTGAGGATTCCCTTCAATTACATTTTGCTTAGGTGACTGCCCATCATAAATCCAACTGACCTATGTAATATAACCAGTGATTTCACTGAAAGTTTGCTGTTGTTGTTTCCTAACCATAAATTTCTGAGGATAATTGCACGTTGCTCTCTTAAAACATCTTTTCCTGTTGTATAGAGTATAGTACTGAAAGGTTTTTTAGAAAAAGGAGGGAAGGGAGATTCCTTTCATTATTCAGATCATTTATTGACATTTTTTCCAACAGAGATTCTTCCAACCTTTGATGAACGAGACACTACTATGATTCCTCGTATTCCTGAAAGAACAAGGGCAATATTTGGTAACTGATATTTCATAAATAATTATTCTATTTTCCACTTTTTTGAAGAATATCATCTTAGAGAGAGCTCACTGTATTTTATTAAAAGCTAATAATGAAATTTTGCTCTACTTGTAGATACCTCCCTGCTCTTTGGTCTTGATAAGGGTAATAATGCATGGGCTCATTTGCTTTCTTTTCCTCAAGTCCCAGCCTTTCCAGTCAGGATGATGCAATGCAGATGTTACCTATTTTCCAATAAAAGGGGACTTTATTTAAAGAGCAGGTAGTGATTCTTCACAGAATACTCTGAGTTGGAAGGGACCCACGAGGATCATGGGGTCCAACTCTGCAGTAAACTGGCCCATCACAACCCTTGCATTCACACCATGCTGTAACCACCTGAGTTAATCCCCTGTACATCATGTGAATTGTGGATAATTTCATTCTAAAATACTCTTCTTCTTCACTCCTCATGGTTTAATTTTACAGAAAAAAAAATCTAATATATCAACAGTAGCATAAAATCTCCAGACCAGCTATGTGACCATCTAAATCCAACTCTGCTTCTTAAAACTATCCTCTCTGCTTACTTCTAGTTATCCATGTTGGGAAAACTCACTTAAATATATGAAACCTTAGCTGGTTGTTCTTCCTTCTTAACTTAGTTGTCAGATGTAGACCAAGCAAGGGTCACTGGATACAAGCAGTATCTGGGAGCAGGAACATTGCTCGAGCAGCCTTTGTTCAGTTGGTTTTCTGTCCCCAGCTCCAGAGACAGACCTTGACTGTGGTATTCTGAGAATGAAATGGTATATATTTTCTGAAAATGAAGCATTAATAGGTATTTTATAACCTTCAAACTGTATTTCTTTTCTTTTTGGAGAAGAGCAACTTAAAAACTGCTTTTAAACATGTTTCTATTTCAATATATATTCCCTGTATACAGCGATGCCTGTATCTGTATCAGTATCTGTTCATCTAGTTTTATGATGTATGTGCCCTGTTGTAAACACCTGAACTCCCTGAGTAACATTTACATGAAGAAAATGTGTTTTTTTAGAGCAATGGGATCAAAACTGCCCAGCCTAAGGCAGATTATTTTGGACCTTTCACACTGGTGTAGACCATAGACTAAAAAGTACTAAGAGAACTTTTTCTAGTAAATGATTCCTACTTTTACTTACAAGATTTTTTTTTGAGTAGTATGAAGATAACAATATTAAATGACTCCCACATAAGAACAAAAGAATTTAATTTAGAAATCAAGTTTGACACAAATATTCCTCTGAAAAAGAAATCCTGTCCTCAGATACTGACTTGTGACAGATGAAGACAAAGGTTACCACTGTCTATTTTTGTCCTTTTACAGTATGATGATGTTAATGACTATATTCTATACTGCTTGATGCAAAGCTAAAAATTTGTATATTTTTTAGAAGTCTCCTTGTGTAAGCAGCCATTTAACTTGTTTTCCTTTCTTTGCAGGAATTCCAACTTTCAGCTTTATTCTTACATAATTTGCCTTATTCCAGATCAGATCAGACTTATTTTCCTCGTGGACTGTGAAAAGCAGTGCAATTTTTCAATTATTGTTCTGGGTGCTGTTTGTTTTTATTCCAGCTCCAACTGAAAAACCATTCATTCATACCAAACGCAAAACTACTGAAAGACCAAGAGTGCCATACACCAGACCTGGTAATGGAAGTCATTCTTTTAATTTTGTGTTCAACCATTCTTTCCCCAAGTTTCAGGTTTTGTGCTTCTTAATGGGATTATTCATAGCCAGTTTTGTGGTGAAATTTCAGATAATTACACTTCAGATAATCAATCTAAAATAAACCAAAACAGCACTACAAATAATAGTAAGATATGTGTAACATATATAATGGCTTTCCTCTATCTATTATACATAGCAAATGATGACTGAAATGTAGTGATGTGGGTATGGACAAATTTCAGTGGCAGAATGAGTTTTCTGTGATGGCTGCCTGGTGATCTTGGGTGCTCCTCTGTGAGCACTTTTTTTAATCTTTCCTTGAAGTGCAACAGAACTCCTTTACAATGAGCTTGTGCAATTAGCAACAGACATTGGCTGCTGTACTGAAATGAAAACAGCTTTAAAAATAGTTATGGAGGGCTGTGTGGCTTCCCATTTTTGGTATAAATCTACAGCAGAAGTTAATAGAGAGATAATTATATCTGTCAGCAGTTGATTTTCAAGATATTCTGTTACTCCTTAGTTTTGGGATGTTTTGCAGGTTTTAGCAAGTGCTGCTTTGTTTAGATTACAGATAAATGTTCTAAGACTTTTCACATTTTCTCCTTAACAGCAATACATCCGACAACTCCACAACCAATTATTACAAAATCTTCTACTACCACTTCAAGGGCAACAATGGGTAAATAAGTTTCCTTAATGTTAAGATGAAGGTATTTCTAGTTTTTCAGTGAAAAAAATTCTAGAGAACATGCTCCAATGTGGTATTTATATAACACCCTTCCACTATCCTACGCTCTGCTGCCACATGCATGTGTCTCAGCACAGAGGATTCTCATTTCTGTTTTTTCAAGTAAAGCAAAAATAGCCTACAGCTTATGTCTGGTCAGAAGTCTGTATTTGTCAGATCTCCAACCAAAATCAGTGGCCTAATTTTTCTTTTAGAGCAAGAATTTTAGCCACTAACTCAACTTACCCTACAGCACACTGCTGGGACTTTTCTGTGTTTTGGCTAGTCATTTTGTTTCAGGTTCCAGAAAGCTGTGGAATTGTTATTGTCTTTTTTTTTTCAGGCATTTGAGGCATGCATTTTCTGTGGGCTAAATATGGCATTGGATCATGACTCCTGAAGAATACAATAATAATCTTTTCCCTTTTCTTTCAGCTCCAAGAGAAACACTGCTCATTCCTTCCAAATCTAAAACATCTGTTGGGCCAGAAGTACCACAAACTAAACCTGGTAATTTACAGTTTGTAACTTTAGAAGTGTGACTGTGGCACTGCCTTTGTTATGTTTCTGCTGTCACCGAGTTTTGTGGTCATGGGGCATGCATAATAAGTAATTTGTATCATTTTTCAGTTGAGAATTTTTTCATAAATTATATCAAAGTGAATGCCCAAAAACTGGATCAATTTTCATGGAAAGCAGTTGGATGGGCATAGTAGCCATCAAAAATTGTGAGAAAATCAATTAACTTTAATAAAAATATATTTCTGTGCTCACATTCAAAAAGTTCTTTTCTTTTGGGGAATTTTCTTATTCTAAATACCTTTGATTCAATTTCCCAAGTACTTTTGAAAATGAGTTTACAGAGTCTCAGTCCAAGATATTTACATGCTGGGAGTAGAAGTGCCTTCAATACCAGCTATTTTTGCAGTAACCATGGGAGATTCAGGGATGCACAATTATAATGAGGCTTTACCATGAGGTGATCTATTTCAATAAAAATTGCTAAGGAGGAAAGTAACAGGAGAAAAATATAGTTAGGTGAGGAGATACTACCTATCTATAAGAGTAGCTCCTGATCTTTCCTCCTCTCTGATCTAATCTCTGAACTGATAAAATTTTAGTCTTAGATGAATAGCTTAATGAATCGTTTAGTAAATTCCCCCACACTTCCATTTCCTTGTCCATATGTCCAAATTATATTAAATTTATCATTTAATCCAAAAATATTTCAAGCCAAGACCCAATTCATTCAAGAACTATATTCTGTCTGTATATATACCATATGTACATATGTATTACTGTGAACATCAAACTGAACAGTCCAGAAAAAAGATTTCTTTTTTAAATCCCTTATTTTGAAAGGCTGTTCAATAGCAAAGTTAGATTCTCAGTCTCAGTTGAATCAGAGCTATTTCCTAATCATGAGCTGATCATGTCATAGTTAACAAGTGCCATCTTTTGGTACCACTACAAATCTAGTTTTAAGAAAAGAATTTTAGAGAACAGAATTTAGTGGGCTATTTTTTTGCCTTTTCAAGTTTAAATCATTATAATGGTGTATATGCAAAACAAACAAGCTACTGGCAGGAAAAACTGTAAACAAATGTTTACTGTTAAATAATAAATGGTACTTTTCAGCCACTTATGCAAGCAAGTAGGTTATTTTCCAGCTTCCATATTTTAACCTTATTTCTGAAAGACAAAGAGCCATGTAGTGTGTGCCTCTGCCTGCCAGTCTGTCCTTTTCATGTAGTAACTTAGAGACCTTTAAAATAATTCCTTCAAATTTGAGTGAGGTCTGAAAAATAAATCCATTGCTAAAAACCTCTAGAAATTTTTTGAGAAGTGTAAGTTAATACAACAAGTATGAGAAAGACCAAAGGCTGTCAGAACTCCAGGTTGAGGGCAAGTGTTCTGAAGTTAGTGGGGGCCCAGCAGAATAGCTGCACTGTCTGGTTGTCAGCATGAAAATACATCCAGACTAATCAGAACGTGTCTGTCTCATGTCTGTTAAAATTGTCCTAGCAGATGTGCAGAAAGGTTTTTAGGAAACAATGGAGACAGATCCTTCATGAAATCCAACTTCTTTAATTTCCCTTCTCACAGAACAATGGTTTATTTTTTATAGCTCCAAGGGCAACACACCTGGGATAAATTAACCTTGTAACAGTTCATGTTGTTGATGGGTCCAAAATAACTTTGGGTAATGAGAATATTACATCAGTTTATTTTTCATCAATCTTTACTTTCTCTGCTTTTGCTATATGGCTAAACCTACACTTTAATCAACAGAAATACCTTAATATAGCTTTATCATGTCCATTTGTTAGTTACAGTCCACTGCATTTACAAAATATTGCTGGTTTTAATTTTCCAGCCATTTTTCTTCTTCATGTGATTCTTTAGAAATAAGTACTACATGTATGAGGCTGAGGAGTCATGTAAAAAGGCATTGCCTTATCATTTTTTTCTGATTTTGTCTAGCTTGCTAATGATATATGTCTTCCCAGGCTCAAAAAGTCTTTTACATGTATAAAAACATGATTTTCATTCAGATTTCTAGCATTTGCTCTTTGTTTATAATCTGCACAGACAGTTTGATTTTCCTTTCCACCTGTGATATCTTGTGTTTGAAAGGAAATCATTTGCATTTGATAAGCAGTAATATGTCCATTTTCAGTTCCCAGTGAAACATACTACACTTCACCAAGGCCCAAAATTGGTCAAGCAACTGAAATTCCTTGGTTTGATTCAGGTAATTTTTTAAAATTTTCTTAAGTGGTTGTGTTGAGAGTCTGTAGATCTTTAGTAAAATTTTAATGTTTAATGGTCTGTTCAATATTATCTTTAAAACTGTTTCAAATACATAATACGAAAATTTATTTTCCCCCTTATCAAATATTTTAGCTAATTGCTTTGAAAATGGGATTTCCTCA
>WEIU01017292.1:38552-53133 GCA_013389925.1 Aegithalos caudatus | reverse complement strand
AAAAAAAAAAAAAAAAATCCACAACATTTTTGTTGGAATATATCCTACACAGCCCGTGAGTCAGCCAACTTTAGCAACATTCTTCTGTCATATGCAGGAAAAAGCTTGTGCTTCAGCTGGGTCCAGCTGCTTCTTATTCACAATCAGATGTACTGGCACAGAGAGCATTTAGTCTGGATTTTGGCCATCTACAAGTAGCTAGAAGCACACAAATAATAGTTGTTCATCATTGCACACTGATTTATATGAGGCAGGCAGTGACATGCATATGTCCATTATTTTTCTTTCAGTCTTTGTTTGAACTCCTCACTTGCCTGACTAATAAAACACACTGATAGAGGCTACCAGGAAAGGAGGAGCTCAGCACAGGTGCTTGCCAGCATCACTTCACATCCAGTAAGTACAGGGTTCCTTTCACTGCCTGTGGCTGTCAGAGGAGTCTCTACAGTGCTATATGACTACATAGCCCACCATCAGGGCTGCAGAGGAGTGCAGGCTGGTCTGAGAAATGTTCCTACTGGTGAAGCAAAGCAGAGCAGGAATACGCAAAGCAAGCCTCACTGCTGATTGTACCCTCTCATTTGTATGCTCAACACTCTTCCAGTAATGAATCATCAGCCCAAGTTCTGCTCAGCTCATCATGGCTAGAAATGCTGCAATAGCACCAAACTGGCTGGGGAGACACAGATTCATCTCCAAATGACTGAGCAGAGGAGATAGTGGATGGCTGTGAAGCTGGCAAAATGATTCCTTGCTGATGTTGAAAGTGTCATCATACATAGGTATCCATAGCAGACTTGAATAGAGGAGAGATAGGCCATGACAAGGTGTCTGCAGAGCAACGTGCATCAGTGATGAAGCAAATGTTATTCCCCTTTAGTCAGAGTACTCTAGAGTACAGCAAAATTACATAGCTATGTCCACGTTTCCTTTAGTGATGAAAACTTTTCCTGTCAATACAGGGGAAACAATGTATGCCATGGGGAAAGAGCACTCTATTCCTTTCCAATCACCCAGACAATCTGGGAAAAAAAAAAAAAAATGTTTTAGAGACAAAATTCTTTATACATTCCCAACACTCTGTTGCAGATGTGTGCAGCACTTACCTTAATATGGTGCCTGAAAGTTGCACCTTGGTGACCAAAAGAAGGGAACTACCAGTACCACAGATGCCTGAGACCACCTATGAACTTTTTCCTAGGGATCCCATCTCTGGAAAAGTATGCAACTGTGCCCACCAAGAACAAAGCTTACATGTGGAGATAACAGAGCAACACAGTAGGGTTTTTTTTGAGATTTTATGATGAGACAGTGAGGGAGTTTTGTGTTAACAGCTCAGTTTTGGTTACAGAGATTTATGCATCAGCTTAACCAAGTGGAACAAAGCAGAGGGATGGAAGAACTGGAGGGACACACCAATTCTCAGGTACTGCCTTTAGCCAAAGTTGAACTCATGCAAACCTCACCCAGTGTTGGTGTCCTCCAGGGGAATAGCAACAGGTGAACAAATCCCAAATGCAGAGGAAATTAAAGATGCACTGATGCTATATATAACAAAAAGGAGACATGTCTAAGCGCATTTTTCAAAATTAAAAATCCAAAATCAATTTTGTAAGGTGACATTTTGACATGGAGACATTTGTCTCCAGTGTCAGTGGTCTTTCAGTTCCTAAAGGATCTTAGTACCTTCTTGTTTTGGAGGACTACATTAGGCTTTTGAAAGCTTTGCCATCAAGAAAATTTAGAATCCTTTATAAAGCCCATCCTGAGGAAACATATAGTATGGCTTCTTGTTTTTTCAAGATACACTTACAGCAGAGCAGTAAAAGGAATAATGGCAGCATCACATATGTAATCTTCACAAACAAGGAAACATTAGATATGGATAAAGGGATGATTAAATGAAGATAGAAAAAAAGGAAAGGAACTTGAAAAGGTGGATTTTTAGGAGAGCAGGGGTAATACAGAGATCACAACAGCTTTATTCTATAAAATATACAGACTGTCCATGCATCTCAGTTTATGACCAGACCAGTATTTCCTTTCTCATGGATTGACCATATGATTCCTTAGACTATGTCTGCTCTTTTTCCCCTACCTCAATTCCAGAAATTGCTACCTTTGCCATTTTTGCTGCCTGGCAGTATTGTGGAAGTAGGTAGCAGCTCTCCCTACCATTACAACCAGGACAGATAGTGCCCAAGGGCCAATAGTCCTGCACAAATACATTAGCTCCAGGAATTAAGACACTTCCTTTTCCTGCTATATTGTTGCTAGGGAGCTCCTGAGGTGGATACCATGTAAGGCATAATAAAACTGTCTGAATGGAACAGTAACTGCTACCAACAGTTTCTCTTGCATTTTTGTTTGTTTGCTTGTGTGTTTGTTTGTTTTACCCCTCCTTTGTCCCCAAAACCAAAGTAGTGCCTAGGGTTGGCTTGGCACAGGCACAGTCAAGAGAGCAGTAAAATCATGTACATTCAGCTTTGCTTATTGTGCAGACACTGAAGCAACAATGAAGCTGCTGTGCATGTCAGAAGCTTAGTCTGAACCTGCTGGGAGAGGCAGGGATGTGTTCAAGTCTGTGACTTAATGCTTATGTCGAGCCCAGGTCCCCATTACATAACATAGAATAACAAGCATGCACTTCCAGGGTGCATCCACACCACAATCCTTGCCTCTTAGTCACTCTCTTTGCTTGTCAGAGGTATATGCTTATGTGCACCTCAAAATGCATGTAGCAAATTAGATTTTGAATTGATGCCAAAGAAATAAATACCTTTCTGTAAACCACTGTGACCCATGTGTTGCCTGCGAGGACGCACGCTGAGGAAGAGCAGGTCTGAAGCTGAAGAAGAAATGCTAAATTGGCTGGAATTATGAAGTAAAGCCAGAAAGGGGAAAGTGCTCCAAGTACAGCTGGGATAGCTCTGCCAGCAAAATTTGAAGAAGATGGTTTCATGTGTTGGATTTCCAAAGGTGCCAAGATTCAAACATGCAGCATCACTGCAGTCTTGTTCATGTACCTTTCAGCTTCCTGAAAATCCCATTGTTTTCAAATCACAGCACAGATCCTATCTGCAGAATCTGCACAATGGAAAAAATTTACAACCAGAACAGCAGGTACAGACATTGTATCAGATCTAGCTGAGACCAGGTACCAACACTGATTCATCATATCAGCTTAAGCAATAATAATTTTAAAAAGTCTGCCCAAGGCTCTCAGTGGCCTAACACATCTCATGTATAATAAAGTCTTAGTGATATTAAAATAATTCTACTAGCCAGCTTCAAAATCTCCTCAATAATCATCCATTATTCCTGGGGCTACCTATAGCGCTTTCATGAAGGCAGATAAGCCCATCTCCAGCCTTTCAGTGAAAGGAATACTGCCTATTCTAAACAGGTGCTGCTACTGGCATTCCCAGAGAAAATTAATTTCCTGGCTCCCCTCCAGGAAAAGTGAACCTTGGAGTCCCCAAAATCAACCAGAGGGTAGGGGGGGACCAAGGTGGCGTGGCCTCTATTCAATACATTTTTCTAAATCAGGACAGAAATGTTGAGTGATTGATATTTGAGCATTTGTTTTCCTCAGCTTTTAATATGCTTTTCTTTCACCTGTGAGAGGAGTTCCTGTGTTTCTCCTTTTGTAGCAACTTGCCTTCCAGAAGAATGACGTAAGATCCCACCTTGGGCCTGCACTGGCACACAGAGCCCAGACCTTGGAGCAGAAGTGGGATAGAGCAGAAGGTAGTTTGCCCAGCTTCTGTCCATTAACTGCTGGCCACAACACCACTAAGCTCCCATTGGTTCTCCAGAGGCGCAGGCCGGTTCATCTGGCGCAGAAGGAATGGAGTACCATGTCAGAGATCCTAGCCAGTCCTGAGCTGATGGTGTTTCTCAGCCATAAAAAGCAGCTGCTACAGAAAGATTACATTGCATCCAAGCTCAGCAGGGTGTGTGGGGTGATACCCTTCCTCCTCAGGGCCACCATGTAGACAGCAGCTCTGAGCTCAACAGGAGACATCCACCTGCTACACTCAGGTCTGTTGTAGTCTCTGGCAGTGCATTCACCAGCTGAAAGAGCAGCAACTTGGATAAATTGCCCAAATTCAGCTGAACAGTTATTCAAAAGCCAAGGGAGATACTGGGAGGAGGTCTTGACTCCCTCAAAGGCAGAAAGGCTCTGCAGGGAGACTTAACAAATTACAGGGCTGGGCAATCACCAACTGTGCAACATTTAACAAGGGAAGGTGCTGATTCTGCACATGGGACAGGGCAACCCGGTATGTATGGACAGATTAGGGAACAAGAGGCTGGAGAGCAGGGAAAGGGCCCTTTGCATCGTGGTCAATGGCAACCTGAATATGAGTGAACAGTGCCCTGGCAGCCAGGATGGCTACCCATGGCCTGGGGTGCATCAGGCACAGCATCACCAGCCAGGCAAGGGTGGGGATTGTCCTGCTCTGCTGCAATTCAGCACCAGCTCATCCTTCTTCACTTCAGACAGCTTCTGGGCAGAACATTTGTTCTCACCATAAGCCATATGTACACACAAATGTAAACTAAGCAATAACACCAGATACAGCAGGACTTATAGGACTTGTAACCCTAGAGCTTATAGGGCCCATTCTTGCCAGATTCTGCTCCTTTAGGTTGTGGTCACCACATTCACACCACTCTTAAACTGTAGGGGATGAATTAGCTCTGCCTCTTCCTAGGGCACCACAAGCAACAGTGCATATTCTGTGCTTTGCAAACCACTCAGGCCCAGCAAAGCCTGGCTTTTCATAGGCTGCAAGTGGAACTGCAAAGGATTATCTCAATAGAGAGACATGAAACCCCTGTCCTTTGTGGCCCCCTTGTGCCCACCCTTTGTGGATAATAACTCAAAAATGCAAAACCAAAAATTAAACCTGACGGCCATGTTCTGCATAAAAGAGATGATCCTGGCAGTAGTGTATTACCTGCTACATTTCACCTCCTCTTCTCTTCACAGACCTTTAAAGGACAAAAAGGTGATGTCATTTCATCCATTTCTTTCTCAAACACCGGCTTCAGGGTTGTGATGAAANAAAAAAAAAAAAAAAAAAAAAAAAAAAAAAAGAGCTGTACAACTAACTGATTTTTTATACTTCCCCACAGATGACCATTGATGAAAATGGCTGAGAATACAACACGAAGAATTCCCTGTAGAGAAAGAAACCCAACTACTTGTAAGTGTTATTAACACTCATGTCAGGACTGCTCTGATCATCTCTCTTCCTTTGTCACCCTCAGCCTTATACATCATCTCCCATCCTATTTGCTCAGCTAGGCACATCCTTTATCTGTATTTCTGAGATGATGCCACCTCACAAGGCCGGGAATAATTAGAAGTACATACACAGCATAACCTAACTTAAGCATGTGAGCTGGAAGCATGTACTCTGCAGTCATTAGACAGAGAAAAACGGTTTTCAAAGCACAAAGCCAGGCAGGAACCTAATTTAGCTGCACTGAATTGCCCTCTAGAGAAGAACAAGGTGCTTGATGATAAATCAGGAAGATAATCTCTCTAAATAGTTGAGGATTTACCAAATATACCCAAAATGATGTGGCACACAAGCTCACCAGCACACGGACTGCACCGAGTGCAGAAATGGAGACTGGTTGTGCTGCATGAGGTTAATGGGGAGCTCGGCTGTAGGTTGATACACACCACTGCTCAGGCATAGCTGTGGTCTCCCAGAAGTCAGGAGAGGAGGGCCACGTGGAGCCCTCGATGACCCAGTAGGTGCTGGGATGACCAGTAGGTGCCCAAACATGGACGAGTCCCTTAGAATTTTCATTTTCCTGAACTCCAGCTCAGGGGAGGTCTCTGCTGTAGCATGTGCCATCACACAGCGCCTGGAGATGAGCCCTACCAGCAGGCAAAGCACAGCCCTACTCCTGCTCAGTGGCTGCTCAGAGGGTGGTTTCCATTACTGCCTGACCCCTGCGGGCAGGGAAGTGGAGTAATTCAGCTGCTTGGCTAAAAATAGGAGGAGAGACTTCCCTTTCTCTCTTTGGCCTGTTCAGTGAAAGCTCTCCACACTGATTCAAGACACTTTAACTGTTGTCTGCCTCTTTCCTTTACTAGTCTTTCGCAGATCTGATATTCCATGCCCCTAAGTTTCATACCCAGTCTACCTATCTCTTCTCTGCCATGCCACTTTCTGTCTTCTCCTTTTGCAGCTGCATACTACCCCTGCAAGTTCCCTTTTCCCATCACTATTTGTACTGTCATGTTTAGGGCATCACAGATGCACATAGAAGGTATATGAAACCATCATTTTGAGTACAGCCACATGACTGCCATGCCCTCTGATGGTGACAGCTGGCAGGAGTCAACATCTGCTGCAGGCATCTGGGCTGGTGGACTTGAACTTCTGCAAAGCCAGAGAGCAAATGAAGTGCCAAGAAATATGATCCCTCACACAGCATCCACCCTCCTGTGACAGCACAACAGCATCAGGTAAGTAGCTGCCTGGGCACCGAGAAGAAGGTTGAGGGGATGGACTGAGGCATGCAGGAGCTTGGAGCAAACTAAGACTCAGGTTGTACAGTAGCTGTATATGAACTATCTTTGCTTAAATTCTTGCATTTGCTCCACATTAAAGTTAATCCAAATGAGATCAGAATCTGGCTTTACTTTCTACATGCCCCATGTGCTATTACATAATCCCTTCCAAAAGTATTTAATTACATTTGTAAATACAGTGTCTGTGATACTAGAAGTATCCAGTGGTATATCCTGCTAAAATCCTTTGGCCAGCATCCACTGCTCCATGGAAAGACACAAAAGTCTTGGGCATTGGGTTATTACCAAGTAAGCTGCATGTAGGTTTTTTTTTTTCCAGCCTCTAATGAAGTTGAAGGGTAATCTCTGCCTAAAAGCATAGGACTGAATGTACTGATTGCTTTCTTGTAATTCCTTTTTGTAATTAAAAAATACTGGGTTTGATCTTGACTACAAAAGTTGTGGGCTAGATGTTAATAAACAGTTGGGAAAGAAGTCATCAGAACAGTACATGCCCTTCTCACCAGCTTTGGCACAAAGGAGTCATCATGGAATTTCACTGCCACTAGAGTACCTAACATTAAGACTTGTAGGTAGAAAGATAACTTCACATATCAGTATTCTGGTCTCAGAGCTGCCACATCATATGTATGTAAGATGGGGACCACTGACCACTTTCATGGAAAGTAGTCCACACTTCTAATGTTTTTCAAAACACATTGTCAGAACTGGGTTATTAAAGCAAACATACAAACAAACAAAAAACAAAAAAACAAACCAAATAAAGGCAAGTTTATGATAGTAACATTGGCAGAATTGAATTATTCTACTGCAAATATAAATCACTGCATATTTATTTTAGACAAACATGACAGAATCTGTCCCACTCCTTCGCAGAAATTTCAGTGCAAAGCAGAATTTTCCCTAGACGAAGCAAAGTATCCCTAGTGCAAAAGATGCATAACTACACAGAAAAAGGAAAAAATAGTTTTCTACTTCTCATTAGGTAATTGCAGATACTGTCATGATACATGAGTTATCTACCCAGTGACTAAATATCATTCATCCTTCCCAAAGGTAACTTAATAGGCTTACCACCTCTCAGAAGAAAATGAAAGGCTATTCCTGTATTGCTGACTCCCTAACACAATTTCCTGTAGTTTCCCATGCAAACTCTCCCTCATATCTAATGACCATATACAGGGTGGTACCTGGATTCATGCTGAACACATAACTGTGTAACAGGTTTTTACTGATTTTGGAAGGAAAAGGGGTTTCTGACAGAGGAGTTGTTGGCTGGCTTGCTTTTAGTTCTTGTGAGAATGAAGGTAAGTGAAAGTAAGAACTGAATTTGGTGTCTAAATGCTTTGTCTTGTTCCAGAAAAGGTATAGTGCCAACAGCAACAAAATCTGGTGCAGCATGTTCACAGTGACAGTGGCAGTGACAGTTGCATCAGGTGGGACAGCCTGGGCATCACAGGAAACTAGTCAGACTGGAAAGGAGTAGTGTCTTCTTCTAAATGGAAAACAGGTAAAATCCCACCAAGGCTTCTTCTGAGCCACCAGAGCTTGAGCAAGGGATCAGGTACCAGGTGTCTGGGGAGAGAAGCCTCTTCAGCTAGAAGAGAACACTGCATTAGAGGTGGGACAACAGACAATCCCAACCAAGGCAAAGGAGACTGGAACATATTGGTAATGTGACAAGGGTGTTTTGCAAGATGATCATCTACAGCCACCACACAGACAGCACAATCTGCAAAACCTCACGTCTCCAGCAGGTGAAAGACAGAATTCTGCTTTGGGAAAATAGTTAAACATTACTCCTAAGCTCTTACTTTAACACCTGAAAGCCTGAGTAAAAGATTAAATTGAAGAAGGGTAATTAAACAACAGGCAACTTTTCTTTAGTTGAAACCAAATACAACATGTTTTGGGAACTTGCAATATCATACCTCCTATATACAAGAAGTACTTTTACTGACATCTTTACAAATCCTCAGACTTTGTCAAGAGGTTAAATGTTTATTTTTTCTTTACTTTAAAATTCAGGAACCACGCAGATACAGCTTTTGGTCTCAAAGTTTGTAGCACTTATGGTATACATGAAAATTTGAAAAGATTTATAAATTCTTTTCCCTGTCTTCTTCCTGCCCCCAACCTTCCATTCTCCAAGAATAAAATAATAATAACAAAGGAGGACCACTATGATTTTTACATCTTTGTCATAATATTCAGATGCCAATTCAACAATATTTTTTCATGGAAAACTTAGGAAAATTTTTTGCTACCACTGGAGTTACATTCCTTGATAATAATCTAAGCTATTAAAATAGATTTTTCCTTACATGAAAAAGACTGGAGCATTTAAATTAGCCTTTGAGAATTAGATAGAGATAATTTTCTCTAATTAACCATTCCAATTTCTTCCTAAATTACTTCCCCCAGTAAGTCAAAGATATTTCCCTTCTTAATTCTGCTACTACTGTGTCTAAAATAAGTCTACACTCAGTTTTACATTTCATTTTCTGCTACAGCAGATCTAATAAAGCACCTGATTTACAGAACAGAGTGCACAGTGCCTAGGGGCTGCAGGGAGAGGTTGTCCAACCCATTGGTTTCAGAGAGTAATTAAAATTTACCCTCTCTCCAGCTCACAGTAAATAAGAGACATTTTGCAAGCTCTCTTCCCAAAGGTCAGCAAAGACAACCATGACTGGAAGAAGATGCTTGAGGTGATGTGCTCTGAGGATCAGCAATCAAGAGCTGGGAAAGAGTGGGAAGTGCTGGTGCTCACACAAGGTGACGTGCTGCTTGGTGCGGCACGTCAGGCAGAATGGCCAGAGGCAGACAGCAGGGTCAGGGAAGGGACACGTGCCCTGCATGATGGCAAGTGGCACAGACTTCTGCTGAGGAGGGACAGCTGGAGGTGGTGAGGGCAGTCCTGCAGTGGCAGAAATTGCTACTGCCACACCACAGAACAAAGCCACCATTTAACTCTGCAGCAGCCTAAACACAAAACGCGGAAAGGTTTTTCTCAACAAAACTTAGCTGTTAGCAATATCGAGAACAGGATTTTAGGTGAATTGCCAAATTGTCTCCAAATGTTATCTCCCATATTACCCTTGTCCAGAAGAGCATTTGTCACTGGTCATAATCCAGGCTTGGATACTGGGGCTGGGTGATCTGTGGTTTCTGGCCCTAGACAAGCATTTCCTCCATTTCATTTATAGACTTCTCCAGGAAAAAGGAGATGCTAGTTTCAGGGGGAAGATAATCTATCTTGTCTTGTGAAGTAGAGATTTTCAATATCTTGTTAGTCATGAGAAACTTTAATCATTCAGTATCATACATATTCTCCCCAAACAGGCCTGCTGTGCTTCTCCTCATGGATGGTTTTCTGGGACAGGAATCATGCCTGTGCACGGAGACAAAATTTTTATAAAGACATGCAGTAATTGGATAAGGGGGAATGGTTTAAAATTAAGATGGGAATTTAGATTAGATATTAGAAAGAAATTCTTCCCTGTGAGGGTGATAAGGCACTATAACAGGTAGCACAGAGGAGCTGAGGATGTCCCATCCCTGGAAATGTTCACAGCCAGGTTGGATGGGGCTTTGAAAAATGTGGTCTAGTAGAAAGTGTCCCTGCCCCTGCTGCGACACTTGGAACTAGGTAATGTTTAAGGTCCCTTCCAACCCACACCATTCTGTGATTCTATGATTCTGTGTCCAGCTCACTGCACAGAGCAATTCCCATCACAGACAAGATTGAGCAATGAACCCCTGGGATCCTGAGTGACTTCCTCTGTATCGTGTACAAAAGGTTCAACACATCTATTTCTGTGTGTAGCAAATATGGCACTTGCATAGAATACACCAGTTCCTCTGCAGTGCTCCAACTCTAAATTTCTGCATAACAGCTCTGATCAGGACATTGAACATCTGGAATTACAGGCAAACATCCAAATATGGCAGATTTCAACCAAACATCATCTTCAGCAAAGATGGTATATGTGAAAAAGCTGGAAGCATAACAGTTTATGAGCCCAGAGCCAGCGGATCCTGTCAGAACTGGAATCTCCTACTCACTCATTATAAAATCAGCTTTTTTTTACAAAAGAAAGCAAGATTTTTTTCATTTTTTTTTACAGAATTTTATATCAAAGACCTCAGAAGAGCTCTCCCGTCTTTCTTTGTATTCTTCCCATGCTTCTCAGGTACTAATTCTCTGGTTTTCCTTGTTGTCACTACTGTCCTGACTTTTCATGCCTTATTCAAAGTACAAAGAGTCACTAAAACTTTTTCTGCTGATTCAAGCCCTGAGCACACATGCAGCCTCCAGAGAGTTTGTCAGGGAAGATTTGCCTTTATCGAGTCCAAAGCCGTTTAGACTGCAAACTCAAGAGAGGCCTCTGGAGTCAATAAAAGGAAGCTGCAGGTGTCTCCCGAGGCTCACTGTGTCCCAGTACCTGCTTGTCTCCTCCCTACCTTGTGAAGCAGTACAGACATGAGCAGGACAGTGGAGAAGGAATGTTGCCACCATGGGAAACTCTAGGAGTAAAGAAAGAGGAAGAAAATCCCAGGAGCTGCTCACAGCAGTCTGTCACATCACAGTCTCCCCACAGATCAAAAACCAGGGGAAACCTGGACAACCAAAAAACATGTTTTCCTCCAAAACACAAATTTGGCATACACAGCTGTGGGGCCACTGGAGATGCACACGCATAGGGCATCACCTTGGTCTGCAACTTCTGGAACTGAAATATTTATGACATAGAAAGAACCAGCATTAGACCTCTGGTTAGAAGAACATTACAGCTTTGGATAATAGATAGTCACTTCTTGTTACAATCTCTGCGGAATGTGTTAAAACCACATAAAATTTAGGAGTAAAAGCAACTTGTGTCATACATACAGCAGCCTTCTCACCTTCCTCCAAGAGAAGAAAGGTTGAACCCAAATGACTCTTACTTCCTCACTCT
Source organism: Aegithalos caudatus (assembly GCA_013389925.1). Taxonomy (NCBI): domain Eukaryota; kingdom Metazoa; phylum Chordata; class Aves; order Passeriformes; family Aegithalidae; genus Aegithalos; species Aegithalos caudatus. The sequence goes on along the minus strand of WEIU01017292.1, from coordinate 41,610 downwards.
TACTTACTTCTTGCAAATTAGTCTTCTTCCTGGCAAACAAATTATTTCCTATTTAGAGTACTTCAGTGTTGCAGTGTATATTTCATAAAGAGCAGAAAATCCTTTGCTAGGGAGCAGCAGCTTGCTATTAACAAATACAGTGTGTTAACTGCCCAGTGGAGCAGAGCACCTCACAGAAAATCTCTGTGCTTTCCCTTTTTTTATTCAAAAGGTCATACAGTGTTTCAGATACAGTACCTACTATTTTCATAGTTACTTCCACAGCTAGGACAGAACTTTGCACAGCTGCCCGTACACTAGAATTAGTCCTTGGTGTATCAGTGAAAATTTGGCCATTGAGCTACTAGTGAGAATTTGGCCATTCAGCGAGCAAGGAAACCCCCTCTGAGCTTTTGAGTAAGGTCTTATAAGACATTAATATGTCCAACAGCAGGAATAGCAGTAAAAGTAGTACTTCAATACAGCCATAGACAAAGGCACGTCAACAGCCCAAAACCAGGCTCTATCTGTTTCACTCCAAGACTCTAATCCCAGATTGATAGCAAAGATTTCATTCCATCTAACACCCTCTCAGAAGAAAAATGCAGTTGATAGGATCATTTTTCCCTTATTGTCTCCAGACATGATAGACCTGCACCCCTGAAAGTTATCCTGTTTCCTGGTGCACACAATACAGCACAAAATCTAGAACACAGGAAAGTCATCTGCCATGAAATGGGGATGTGTTAGTCCCAAGAAGGAGAGAGGTAAGTCTCAGTTAGACTAAGATGATGTTTGTCTTCTACAGACCATCTAGAATCATGGCAACATAGACAGCCCAAACATACATGCTTTGACTTTACACACATAATTCCATGTGCCTTGCCGGTTCTTCTGTCTATGGCCTTCCTTGCCTAGGCTAAGGAAGAACTTTCTGTGTAGTCTCTCCATTCCCAAAGTAGCACAGAGGAAAGGTTGATCTGGCAAAGCTGTGGACCTTTCCCTCAATTCTTCCTCTCTTCCTTGTGCTCTCAGCAGCATAAGCCAAAGCAGGACAGACTTGCCCTGCACTTGGATCAGCCTGGTTTGGGACCCAGGAGGAGCTGGGGGAGCAGAGGATTATGCTGAGATAAATGAGGGAAGGGACATGGTATAAGATCCCTGAATCTGCAGGCATTCCCCTCTCTTATATCTTGTATTCAAGTGGCTGGGAGTTACCAACAGAGAGACAATGCCTTCACCTCAGACCTCTAGCCAAACAACCCATGCTAGGGAAGTGCTTTCTGCAGCACCAGCACCACAGAGGTTGCCAATGGTCCAGGCTGCCCCATGCCCCCTGAGAGGAGTAAAGCAAGCCCTGAGATGAGCCGGAGGAGTGAGGCATTGCTGCTGCATTCCTGTGTGTTTCCTCCACTTTGAAGGATGGAACATCTGCAAGTCATTCTGGAGAAGAAGACTGAGTGGGGGTTAAAGCAAGCTAAGACTGCCCTGCCTGCCTTCCCCAGATGAACAGCAAGGTACGGATTGCTGGTCTGCTAAATCCCCCTTCCATGTAGCAGGAGTGCTGAGGTTCAAGGCCAACATCTGGGGAAGGGCTGAGACTTCACCACAGCCCTCAATTAACCCAGATGGGGAAAAGTACCCTTCATTTCAGCTTTAAGTTTGTTTTGTTTTAAGCTACAGCAGCTGAGTCTTGTGATCTGTCCCTGCTTTACTGAAGAGCCTCTGCCATCAATCTCTGTTTCCAGCAGGTACTTACAGATTTGGGTCAAGTCAGCCAGTAGCCTCCTGGGTGATAAGTCAAACAAACTGAGCTCCCAATTTGTTTCATTACAAAAGCAAGTTTCCTGGTATCCTACCTGTTTTCCTCCCTCTTCTCAGAGCCTCCTCCAAATCAGCAGCATGTTTCAGAGCTGCAGACTCAGGGCTGGACACAGCATTTTTGCTACAGTCACACCAGTAGCAAGCACAGAGGTGACACTGTTGCTCCATTTCTATCCCAGTGCTGCTGTTTGTATCCCAGACTCACTCTAGGATACTCCTGTGGGTGAATATCCAGCATAAGATCTGTCATGCTGAATATGGGCTGCCTTCTTCATTGACAAGACCTTTGTCCTAATGGTTTGTCTGCACTCAGCTCAAATGGGTACCGGGTTCTTTTATAGAGCAGTGACATGCTTTTCTAAACTGTGTTTATTATAAGCTTAGTATTGTAATTTCTTCTATGCCTCCTGATGCCTTGATCCAATACAGCAACACATCCCACTCTTATCTGTCTCCTTAAAGTGGACAGGAGGATCCCTTCTCTTCCTAGAAACAAAGGCAGATTTACTTATCAATGGATATGTTGGCACACATCCCAGGCCATGTCAGCATGTTTTGTCCCACTAGCTCTCAGTCTGAGAAGGGCTCCTGGGTGCGTGCCACCAGCACACCCTTCTCATAGTTGACTGCAATATGCCAAACTGGTCAGAAGAACCTCCTGGAAGAGACAGTTTCTCCAGGGCAGAGTGGGATTCAACCCCAAGCTCTGTACCTGGTGTGGCAAAAGCCAAGAGCAAGGAAGGAGGGGAGTGGTTCTGTGGCCATGGCCCCACCACCACAGAAGAGTGGCAATGCAGGGAGGGTCCATGCTCCTGTCACCTTGTCATGTGTGCTGTGCCAGGGAGCAGCCATTCCCTGAGCAGTGACACAGCTCAGCAATTTCACATCATCACAAGAAGGAAAGTGTCTCCCAGATCCCACCTCATTTTATATTCCTGCATTATTGCCAATGTATATTCCTTGAGCACCTGGGGCAACCAGGATTTGACCAAGGTGGCAGGCTGCTAGTCTCCAAACCTGTGTCATTCCTTCATCCAGCATGCATCTGCAGCAATGTCACAATCACTACTTGCGGTGGTTTGGCCAGGAAGTGATTTTTCAGGAAGTTATAGCTGGACAAACCAATTAGAAAGGGCTATGTCCACGTGAAAACACAGGGGTTAAATACTGAGGATCCTAGGAAACTGCCCTCTTCTTTCCTGCCTTGGAACAGGTAACAGCGCCAGCCCTGCCGTGTGGCCCCTGCGGGCCTGGT
>WEIU01017292.1:14530-34897 GCA_013389925.1 Aegithalos caudatus | reverse complement strand
CCATGCAGCCAGTTCCTAACCCAGCAAAGAGTGCTCCTGTCCAATGCATGGGCTGCCAGCTTTTCCAGGAGTATGCGGTGGGAGACAGTGTCAAAGTATTTGCTAAAGTCCAAATAGGCAACATGTTTCAGCCTGTAATAAAACTATCCCACTCCCTTAATCCCAGGATTCCTTCACCAGATCAGCTGGGGATCCAGAAGCTACCTGAGGTTTTCAGAGAGAAGTAAATATTCACATTTCCAAAATCACAGGACCCCTCAGGGGCAGCAGGGTGGCCAAAATCATATCTGACAGAAGCTCACTCCTCTGCATCCCTATCCAGTATCATGTGGCTTTCTCTAGCACACACTTCTCCACCCAAAATAAGGGCATAGGCAAGGGGCTGTTCTCCTGGCTGTGGAAGCAATGGTAATTTTCCTGCTGAAAGGAAAATTTCCTCCAATATACAAAAAGAGAAAGAACAAAACCAGCTATATAATAACAAATAACATTTGTTTTGAGTTGTCAGAACTTAGTTTAGTATCTCCATGTGAAGTTCTCAGATCACAGAAACTGATTCTTAGAGTGAATAACTTTTAAATCTTTTATATATGAGTGGATATTAATAATGCTGTAACAGTAAATTGGGAGAGTGCACATATAAATACTTAATCCTAATCCAGAACACATACATGACTCCAGCTCTCTGTATTTCCCACTCTATATCTTTCAATAGCAGGAATTTCACATTACAATCACTTCCAACTCTGGGTATCTTATTTTTGAAATAATCTTTTCAAAATATGTTAATGCTTTAAGCAGCCCACACAGAACTGGTTGCTCTAAGTTCTCCATTATTCTTCTAGCATAGTGAATGCACACTTAAAATTTCCTAATAGGTACTAAGAAGCTCAAGGCAGAAAAGATTTCTAAAATAACTCATGCTATTTTCAGAGAATCCAATTTAAACAAGTGCCAGCTAAAATATTTCTGGATTGAAAAGTTTTCTATAGTAACTTGCAAATACAAAATCAGTCACCAGGACAGTTCTAGCTGCTATCTTTTTTGTCACAGACCTATACTTCTGTCCAGTTTAAAAAATCTTAGTTTGAAAATAGGAATATGTGGGATGAGCACTGATCTTTATCTAAATGTTCCAAAAAAACAGATTCATGTTTCTAAACCACAGATTACAGGTAAAGTCAAAGGATAAATCTGTCCAGGGATTAGTACAAGGCTTGCTCCTGCTGGAGGAAATGGAGCTATACCTTCTGAACACAGGATTGATGGTCAGGTTCTGGCCACTGCAAGTTTGGGTCAGCTGTGGTCAAACATAGCCTTTTCTGTGTATCTCACAGACCTTTTGTTGCAGCATCCCAGACCAAGTGCATTTGCAAGATCAAGACCAGAAGACCCACTGCATCTACTCTATTTTTCATCCTGGCTCCCTTTTAAATTCTCACTGCAAACCAAAGCAAAAGCTATTTTGTAATATAAAAAGGGGGAAAACTTGCTGGACATAAAAAGAAGCTGAAAATTTGATGTCTGTCACACAAGCCTGTTGAGTAGTTCTGTTGTTTTGTTTCCAAATGGTTGGTGTTAAAACCTTTGAGATATTCTCTTTTGATCTGAAAGTCAGGCTGCAAATCTCAGCCTCTATGTGAGAATTTTAAGCACCCACCTTTCAGCGACGAATTTGCAGGCCCTTCTCACAGATTCCTGTGACCCTTGATGTGTGTGCCCAAGTCAAAGACTCCATTAGATGGAGGTATGGACATCCAGGTATGAAAGGTATGAATGGTGTGCTTAAATACTCAGGGAGGCAGGGCAACATGGCCCATCCCCTTCAACATGTGCTGCTGCTGTGGACCTTCTTGCCCACACTGATGCTGGGCTGGAGAGAGGGCAGCCTCTGCTCAGTGCATTCAGAACCCTGGACACAGGCTCCTGCTTCTGCTCTGAACAGCTTGGAGACAGCTTCTCTCTCACAGCAGCTCTTCATGTCCCTGCACCACTCCCCAAACTCCCTTCCACTTTTTCAAAGCTTGATCTTTCTATTTAGCTGCTTTACTTCCAACACTGAAGACTGGTCCACTGGGGCAGCTCTGCAAGTAGAAGCAGCAGGTAGGATTGTCTGCATCAATAGAAATAAATAGCAAAAAACAGCTGTTTTAGCCCCAAAGAGGTGGCTGCCAAGCATCTTCCCTTCCTGGAGACATTGAGACTGTACAGGTCTCTAGCATGACATTAGCTGCCACACAGCAGACCCCAGCACACAGGAAGATTTGAAAGCCTACATCCTAGAAACTCAACAAGATCAATCCCGCCAAGGATGGAGGAACCAAGGCAGAGCACTGACTGGCACCCACACGCTTCACTTCTTCCTCTGTCTCAGTTGGACAGAGCACAAGCCATCAGGAAAGTTCACACACTGCTGCTTTAAATAGCAGCTAATCCCCAAAGCCCAGAGGAAAGCTGCCTGAGGAAAACCATTCAACAGCCTGAACTCCCAAATTAATTCATTCGGATTGCTGCTGCCAAATAAACTGAAGTGGATTAATGGCAACACATAGCAGACAACTGAATGTAAAGGTTGGTTTTTGGCTTGTTGCTCAGTTCTCCAGAAGACATCACAGCACACCTCCATGTGAAGAGTTCTAGCTGCTCTGTCCCCAGGAAGCCTTTTTAAGACAGGAGGCCAGGGGCTGGGGCTGGGTTTCCACAATGTGTGTGGGCATGCATCTGCTTTCAAGGACATGTTGAAAATCCACCAAAACCAGCATGTAGAGGACCAGGGTAGATTTTACACCTTGCCCCAGCAGCCCCAGTGCAGCTGCTCACATTCATACAGACAAAGTGCCATTGTCTCAGCATAAGCACTGAAACACCTGCCCTGGCCCACCCAAGTCTGCAAAGGGTGGCCTCCTCACCAAGGACCTCACACATTCCCTTCCTGCCATGTTCTGCTTGTGTGAGACCCTTGATCTAGATCCTCTTAAGCCAGAAGCAACAATTAACCTCCAGGCAGTGCTAGTGCCCACATCATGGATAGGGGGTTTCTGTCTTCCCTCATAACCCATCTGTGCCAGAACTTCACACACTGAATAATGAAATGTCCCAAATGAGCATGTACATATCTGGGAAAATGGTGGTGGGTTTCTGTAAAGCACAGGAATTAAGAAGTCCCCATCTTCCATTTCATTTGGGAGTCTTATCCTCTGGCAGCCCTTAGCTCCTTGAAACAATGTCCCCAGTGAGCTCCACCCTTATCTGTCAGCGCCTCATCAACTCTCTTCTCACTTTTTTTGGCTACACCCCTGTGATGGTTTAGTGTTTACTATTATTTTATATATGGCTAGGGGAATTCAAAAAGCAAAGCAGGCTTACCTTAAAATTACAAAAGATAATTTATGCACACACCTTAAAAAAATAAGGAATAAGGGAAAAAAAAGAAAAAAAAGGCAAAGAAGCAAATTAAAAACCTTCAAAAAATTCTCCCTTCTCTCCCACAGATATTCACCTTCTTACTTACAACATAAAAAGACAAAACTTGTAACTTCAGTCAGGGTTACCATTTAAAAATAATCTTCCATCCATTCCTTTAGGAAGTCTTTCTGTGTCTTATGGAGATTACACTTCTACAGATCCTACCTATGGCTGCTGCCCGATCACTGCACATAGGTCATAAACTGATTATATTAAGAATGCTTCTTCTATCACCAAACTGTAAATTCTCCTTTTTCCCTAGGAGCAAAGGGCCTCACATCACTTCCAACTAGAGCCATGAATTCTCCCCCCTCCCCCCGCAAACAGCATTTATATGTTACAGGAAAAGAAGATCCATTCTCCATAAATACAGAAACGTTACAGCCATGTGGGCTACTCTTTTTCTTCTCTCGAATAGTCTCTCTACTCTTTTTTCACTCAATTTCATGCCATGCCTTTTTATGGTTCAATCACTTTGCCTTGTCTTCACTCCGGGGAAAAGGGTCAGTGCTTTTAAAAGTTCATCTGCTGGCAAGGAAAGAGTTAAACATGCCCAGGCCTGCAGTGGTCACGAGGTCTCTCACTTGGGAGCTGTGAAGAATTCCAGTCCATGCTGCTGGGGAGTCTGTGGATGTTTCTTTCTCCACCCCTCAGTCTCATGCAAGGCCACAGCTGCCGGAGGCCCGAAAGAGAGAGTGGGGGGGAAGAGAGAGACATCCCCCCCATCCTGGCCGGTGACAGCAGCAGCTGCCAGGCCTTTCCTTCCCCCTTTTCTTTGTGTAGACATGCATACAAGCACTTGCCTGATTTTTGCCTTAGCTAATAAAATCTATTCTCTCTGCATTCCTTGCCTTTACAAGAAATCATGTCCTTTCTAGATTAGACCTGTATTAACTGCCTTTGTGCACACGGACATCTCACCTGGTTTGCTGCTGGTCACACTGCAAGCTGTGCTGAGGGCAGTGCTCCTTGTTTTCCCTCTCAGTCCTCCAGCTTGCCTAAATCATGTAAATATTCATAGCACAGAGGAAAACAGCTCATTAACTGAGGGAGGGGCCTCAACTCTGATGGATGCCCAGCTGCTTCCTACAAAGGAAAATAGAGTCAGCAGGAGGGAGTTGTTTTGGGTTTGTGTGGACAGGCTTCAGTGTTGGGGATCTACAAAAATGGCCCCATGTGCAACAGAGCCAGTGCCAAATGGCCTCAGCATGGACTTGCCACTGGTGAGAGCTGAGACAGCCAAAAATTGTGCTAATGCCTCTGTGATAATATAGGAAAAGAAAGAAAAGGAGGAAAAAGAAAAACATTACTGTGCAAGTGCTATTGTGACAAGAGAAGAGTGGAATGAGAATATGAGAGACAAACAGCTCTGCAGATCCCAAGGTCACTGGAGAAGGAGGGGAAGGAGATGCTCCAGGCACTGGAGCTAGGATTTCTCTGCAGCCCATGGTGAGGACCGTGATGCAGCAGCTGTGCCCCTGCAGCCCATGGGGATCCACAGGGGATGCAGAGATCCACCCACAGCCCATGGAGGAGCCCCATGCTGGAGCACGTGGATGCCTGGAGGAGGCTGTGACCCTCTGGGAGACCCATGCTGGAACAGACTCCTAACAGGGACCTGCAGATCCATGGAGAGAGGAGCTGGAGCAAGTTTCCTGGTAAGACTCGTGACCCTGTGGGGGACCCACGCTGGAGAAGACCATGCCCAAAGGACTGCAGCCTGTGTAAGAATGACCCACGTTGCAGCAGTTCATGGAGAACTGTCTCCAGTGACAGGGATGCCACGTTGGAGCAGGGGAACACCTGTCCCTGAGCAGCAGTAGAAACAATGTGTGATGAACTGACCCCCATTCCCTGTCTCCCTGTTCCTCTAGGGAAGGAGGTAGAGCTGGGAAGGGGCAGGGGGAGAGGAGGAGAAGTTGTTTGTTAATATTTTATTTCTCATTATCCTGCTCTGATTTTGCTAGTAATAAGTTCAATTAATATCCTCAAGCTGGGTCAGTTTTGCCTGTGATGGTATTTGGTGAGTAATCTCTCCCAGTCCTGATCCCAACTCATGAACCTTTTGTTGTATTTTCTCTCCCCTGTGCACTGTTGGAGAGGAGTGAGAGAGTGCCTTTGGCAGGAGCCTGGCATCCAGCCAGGGTCAAACCACTACAAGGTAAAAGCACACTACAGTTAAAGCTCCTGACTCCCTACAGCTGGAGGGACACAGGCAAGTGTTCCCTCATCTTGGCCATATTGAAGCTCTAATCAGAGGGCTCTGGAGAAAAACCTGCAAGAGCCAGTTTTCAGTCCCATTTTGTGACTGATCTCCAAGTTTTACCTCTAACCATAAAATCAGTGCTATGATTTCAGCCTGGACTGGGGTAGAAGCATGGGTAGAAGCTCATTTTCTCTGAACACATTGCACAGCAGAGGAATGGATAGGCTGTGTTCCCCTTTTGCTGTCCTCCTGCCTCCTCCTGCAGGATCAGAACTAGACCAGCTGCAGTTTCTACGCCATAGTATGCTGCCAGCCTCAAAAGTTACCAGACAGAAATCCTCATGTTTTTCTAAGTGTTATTTCACACGACAGCAGTTATAGAGAAGCATGTGGAAGAGGCTAAGTTTGATCTCTGTCATTTAATTTGGGAAAAAAAAAATGTCATTTAAAGGAGTAGAATACCAGAAATTTCCCCCTTCCCATTTGTCTACATACCAACAACGCAGTAATTGCCCTGTGAAAGAAGAGGCACAGCACTACTAATCTAAAACAGCTTTCACCCCTCTTGAAACATAGTTTAGTTTCTCTCAACATAGCTATGTGAAACGCAGCCAATGGACAAACACATACACAGAAAGGCATGCATAAAGTTGTGAGATGCACCCTGAAAGAGGCACATGGGGTGTTCCCACAGGCTGGCTTGTGTGCAGCTGAGTCGTGCAAGGATTCAGCAGCTGCAGTAGTTAGAGAGGGTAGAAGTTGCCTGAAAGCTAGAGGAGATGACACAGAAACAAGGAAAACACGCAAATACAGCTGCTGTCTTCCACTTGGAGTGATCTTACAGGTTCCTGTAAGAGGCTGTGTTCAGAAAATAAGGTATTTCCAGAAATATATCTATTCACAGATTTGCTGTGTTTTTCTTTCACCAGTAAAACTCCCTCTTTAAAGCAATGAAAATTCTCAACTACTTTCTAGAATTTTGGCTTCATCCTTCTTAAAACAAGCTTCCCTCCTTCATTCACAAGCTGTGATAGTACCTTTCTTGAGATGTTACCTTGAGGGTGCAAGCTGCTTTGTGAAGTAGGAGTGATAAAATGAGTGTTTTGTAAAACATTCATGCATGAAAAATGAAATTGCTCTGTACTATCAATTGCAGCAATGCTCAGGGTGCAATGTCTATGGATATTTGTACATTACATTTACAGCTTTCCTGCCCTATTCCTGCATCATAGCATCATAGATTTGGTTTGCAAGAGATCTTTAAAGACCCTGTAGCCCAAGACCCCTGCAGTAAACAGGGACATCTTCAACTCTATCATGTGGCTCAGAGACCTCTCCAACCTGGCCTTGAACATTTCCAGGAACGGGGCATCCACCACCTCCCTGGGAAACCTGTGCCAGTGTTTCACCACCCTTACCATGAAACATTTCTTCCTTATATCTAGTCTAAATCTCATAGAATCACAGAATCCTAGAATCATAGAATGTTCTAAGTTAGAAGGGATCTCAAAGATCACCTAGTTCCAACCCCCTTGCCATGGGCCAGGACCCAGGACATTTCACTAGACCAGATTGTTCAGAGCTCAACCCAGCTGGCCTTGATTGCTGCGAGGAATTGGGCATCCACAGCTTCTCTGAGCACTACCCTCACCGTAAAAAAATTCTTCCTAATTCTAAATTTACCTTCCTGTAGTTTAAAACTATTGCTGCGGGTCCTACTACAATGTTTGTCCCGATCTTTCTTATAAACTCTCTCTAAGCACTGGATGGTTCCGTAAGTCTCCTAGGAGGTTTTTCTTCTCGAAGCCAAACAGCCTGAATTCCCTCATCCTGCCCTTCTAGGTGAAGTGTTCCAGCCCTCTGATCATTTTTGTGGCTCTCTTCTGGATCCACTAGGTGGATCTGCTTAGGTCCATGTCTTTCTTGTATTGTCTTTTTACCTCCACTACATCAAGGCACATTGCTCTGTGCAGGTCTGAAGTTGCACAACGGTGATCATGACAGGATTCCATGATGTGCTTTCTAGTCAGCAAGCAAGGCTAAGCATGAGATTCTAGCACTCTAATACTGTCCTGTGGGATGCTGCTCATAAGAAACCATCCAGTGTGGAACAGAAATAATGTTCCATGAGATGGAGAATTCTCCATAAGAGCAGGGAGTTTTAATTGACAGTTCTTATAAAAGCTACTGGTCTTCAAACTAGACTAATTTTCCAGCACTGGTCATTTTGTTCAGCCCATGTTTTCAAGCCCCCTTTAGTTTTTCTTTGCATTTCAATTCAGAAATAGATTGGACTAAAGTTAGTCACAAGCCCTCAGGAAACACACTGAAAACAGATTTCAGCCAAGCTTTTCACATTGCCACCAATAAGTTGAAGGATCACTGTCTGACACTGTATTTACCTATTTCAGTCTTCTTCTTTTTCCTCTGTTCATTTGTCTTCCTGGTGTTTTCTATGTCCCATCTGGCTACTTCCATCTGATTCCAAACATTCCATCCACACTGCTCTTTTCCCAACTGTAAATGTTCTCACCACTTCTCCTCTCCTGCTGTCTCCCACTCCAATGACCAGCACTGCTCAGGGATAAGATGCACAGTGCCTCTACTAGTATCAGTCTGCTAAATGCAGACCCAGCCTTGAACACAAGAGCAGCTGGATGTCTGTGTCATCCCTTGAGAAGGCCTTCTCCACATGCTCAATAAGCATTTTCAGGATCTGGGTCTTTGATACCCTTGAATTAGAGAACGCACCATTCTCTTTGCACGATCAACAGCACTTAAGGTAATTGCACTCAGCAAATAATATTCAATATGCACATGCTTACATAAAAGCAGCATGACACTGACATTTCAAATGAAGAATTAAATGGATTTAATCTTTTTTTTCTAAGAGTGCTTCATACATCTCAAGCAATACATTGTCAGGCAAGTAAGAGATTTCCATGATGGCAATTGGAAATGATTTGCAAGTTAGGGCTTGCTTGGCACTATGAACAAAATGCCCCTAATAAGCAAGGCTCTATCAAACAGCCCACTCCAGGGAAACAGTATGCTTAGAGGGGTTGGGGGCGGGGGGCACATCACATGTAAGAATGTAAGATAATCTAATTGGTCTGCTGAAAAGAATCCAGCAATTCATTTAAGCATCTAACAGCAGGTGAAACACTTCCAGGGAAGTTACACTTACTCTGTATTCAGCTAAGATATTTTCAAACCATCACATCTCAAAATACAGACTAATTATAGTCATTGCGTAAAAGAGGAAAACTGTCCAATCTCTGTGCTTTTGTTTCATCTAATCTACGTTCATTACACTCCTCATGCAAATGAGCACATTTGTTACAAATGGAGTAAAATTACTTTGCTAATCATCTAGTATTTTATCTTCTGAGTTTCAGGCTTTAAATATCTTGTTTGTCTATACCTGTCTGCTAGCTGTGGTATACAGCACATGGTATGTTTTTGGTATCATGATGTTTGCTCTGCAAAATTCATCCTAGGGCAAGCAAGCAGGCTCCACACAAGTTATCCACAAAATGCAGAAGGAAAGTCAGACCTTTATCTGTCTGTCTCTGCTGATCTGTGAGCAAGGAGAGTTTTGTGTCCCTTCAGGTGGCAGACAGTCCCCAGTCATGTCCCTACAGCATTCAGTGAAGAGGAAAAAGCATTAATTCCCAGCTCACTGTCCAAGTCTCAGGCAGGCTGTGTGGCACTCCTGCCTCCCTTTCTGCTGAAATGGGAATCCAGTGCAGACAGTGTCACATACCCTGACAGATGCAGCAGTGTGGAGGAAAGATGGAAAGGGTGACTCATTTCTATCCTGCACTTGTACTCAGGAATCAAAACAGGCAGCAGCTGTCCAGACTCCACCACAAGGATGCTAAGGCAGAGTTGCAGGTGTTGACCATGGTTGTAGATAAGAGCCTTCATCAAAAACCCTGTAAAAATCTGGTACTGAGGCGTATTTGTCAGATGACTGTCTTTTTAGAGAGTAAGAAGGAACTTGTAGGAGCTTCTTCACTTTGCATTCAAATAAGGTTGTTCCAGGACCAGGAGAAGTAGCAAAGCCTGGTTTCAACACCTGTTCTTTGTCCAAAACCCATGTGCATGGACTGGTCAGGTTGCTATTATGTGGAATGGACACTAGCTAATTTCTGACTGCCCAATCTTCACAGAATCACAGAACTTTTGGGGTTGGAAGGGACCTCAGAAGATCATCCAGTCCAGCTCCCTGCCAAAGCACAGTCACCCTGAACAGGTGTCACAGGAACATGTCCAGGGAGGGAGACTCCAAGACATCCCTGGGCAGCCTGTTCCAGTCCTCTGCCACCCTCAAAGTGAAGAAATTTCTTGTGGTGGAAAGAAATTTGTTGTGGTGGAATTTCTTGTGTTATGGTTATGGCCATTAACCCTTTTTCTGTTGCTGGCACTGCTGAGAAGAGTCTGGCACAATCCTCTGGGCACCTGCCTTGGAGATATTTGTAGGCATTGATGAGATCCCCTCTCAGTCTTCTCCAGACTAAACAGGCCCAGCTCTCACAGTTTCTCTTTCTGTTTTCCCATAAGAGAGGTGCTCCAGACCCCAAGTCACCTCTGCAGCATGCACTGGACTCTCCCCAGTAGCTCCTTGTCTCTCTTGTACTGAGGAGCCCAGACCTGGACACAGCACTCCACATGTTCCTCACTAGAGTGGAGCTGAGGGGACATTCACCTCCCTTGGCCTGCTGGCCACACTCTTCCCGATGCCCCCCAGGATCCCACTGGCCCTCCTGGCTGCAAGGGCACTGCTGGCTCATGGACAGCTCGTGGTCCATCAGGACCCCCAGGTTCTTCTCCACAGAGATGCTTTCCACAGGTCACCCCCAGCCTGTGCTGGTGCCTGGGTTGTTCCTCCCCAGGTGCAGGACTCTAAACCTGCCCTTGTTGAAGCCCATCAGGTTTCTCTCTGCCTAACTCTCTGGCCTATCAAGGTCCCTCTGAGTGGCAGCAAAGCCTTCAGGTGTGTCAGCCACTTCCCCCAGTTTGTATCATCTGCAAACTGCCTTAGGGTTCATGCTATCCCTTCATCTGAGTTGTTGATAAACAAGCTGAGTAAGACTGGACCCAGTATTGGTCCCTGGGGAATGCCACCAGTACAGGCCCCCAGGTGGATTCTACTCTGCTGCTCACAACCCTCTGAGCTCTGCCATTTCAGCCAGTTCCAGATCCAGCTCACTCTGCGTTCACCTAACCCACATTTCCTGAGCTTACCTATGACAATGTTATAGGAGGCAGTGTAAAAAGCATTGCTGAAGTCAATGTAGCAGCAGAGGCCTGCCCTGGGAACTTTGTACATGAGACATTGTGGATAATTATCCAAGAGATGATATGGGAACTCAGAATATCCTGCGACCTCTGTTTTGTTCCAGGTTTGATTCAAACAGGTCAGCAGTACAAATAAGGTCATATACATTTTGTTTCCATCTGTTCCCCCTTCTCTCCACTAGCAAAACTTTCTGAACAGGATGTTGAAACAAAAGCCTATTCGAAGTTAGCTGTTGTGAATTTATATGTAGCTGAACTATTGGTTCCAGTCAGACAGCTGTCTTGATTATTTTGATCGGGTTTTTCTAGCTGAGGTTTGGTTTGGTTTGGTTTGGTTTGGTTTGGTTTGGTTTGGTTTGGTTTGGTTTGGTTTGGTTTGGTTTGGTTTGGTTTGGTTTGGTGATTTTTGGCTTTTCCTTTTTTAAAAATTCTGGGGTTTTCATAAAATACATTAATTTTGGCTTGCTCAAAAATGCTACATGTGTTGAAGGGGCTGATGGGATTGACAGCACAGCCAACCCTTCAAAAACTACCCCACAACCGAAAAATTAAACAACATTGCTCTCAATAATTATCATTTTGTTTCATCCTTGAACATCCCTTACCATAGCTCTACTTTCTCTTAAGTGTTCTTCACATCCCACCAGGGAATCATCTCAGTCTCCTACTGAGAGCCTCGGGAAGGAGCCCCAGTGCCCTCACAGAGGGTCCCCAGGCTGCCCTCTGTGCACCCAGACTTGCCAGGCATGGAGCCTCTAATAACAGACAGCTGAGAGTGGCTCTCCATGTATTAATCTCTCACACGCTTCACACATCAGACTGTGCCTCATGCTGCTGTTCACCAAAGGTTTTATCACATGCAGGCACCTCAGTGCAAGTGACAACATGAAGTGCTGTGCTGGGGTCCCTGAGGCAGTGCTACCCGTTTCCCTCTCATGATGGATCTTCACAGGGTTGCCCTGAATGCTTCTGGCAAAGCAGGAGGGAAGCCATTACTTATGTGGTGTGGCCCACTGTTGAACATCAGACAGGCAATGATGGAGATTTTCTGCCTACACAGAGCAGAAAGGAGGTGTTCACACTCCTAGAAGCATGTCCTTGTCAGAGATATGGTAAACAAAGCTCCAGTCATAACTTAATCTCGAGCTGTGAAAATCCTTTCTAACAGGCCTCTGTCTTTCCTCAGCAGCTGCCTTGTGTTCCAGTTGTGAAAGGGAAGGTCCAGTGACCTTACTCCATGGACAAGGCATCTCCAGCATGGCTTTTGTGGAGGAACTAGGCTGTCAGTGCCACTGCCAAAAGTCCTGACCACTGATGTGCAGGCTAAGTTCATATGCAACCATAATCTAAGAAGCTGTTCACCCACTCTTAAATCACTCACTACTCTGGGATGTTGACTCCAGTCATGTTAGTCTCTTAAACATCTATTCAAAATAAAAAGCCACCCACAATACAAACCAACTTGTGCTAAATCAGCAAGATACACTGCTCTCCAGTGCTGTCCCTGTATGTACCACAGACTCAGCTTTCTCAGGGGACCACCCCATACAAACAGCCTTTGCAGGTCAGCAGAAGCTTAATACCAAGAAGGGCTATTTTGGGAACTCCTTCAGCTTCCAAAGACAGCAGCTTTTCAGGGTTTTTTTTCTATTAGGAAAAGTTGAGGTCAAGTCTTCTTATCTTGACAGATAGAACCTGCCTATCTGCTGCAGGTCTTCTGAGTGTTTGGGACCTCATGTCTTCCTGCTGGTGAGTAATACACCAACATGCAGTACTGGGTGCATATTTGCTGTGTGACTGGGTCTGTGTCAGGTTCTGCATCACCAGCAGTCTTTGCAACAGACATCAGCAAATACAACACACTGCAGTGGTAATGTCAGAGGTCTAAAAAAGGCACAGGTGATTAAAGTTTTGCCACATATAGTTCATCTTAAGTACAATGCTTAAGGCCCATCTCTAGTGGCTGGCATCCTTAATTCTTCAGATGGCAATGATGTCATGCAAAAACAGTGGTGCTTTGAGCAATAGATTGAACATTTCACTGAGTAACACCTTAACCACTGTATCACACTGAAAATGTGTCCTCAGTACCGTACAAGTGAGGACAACAGTATTATACTGAGGGAGAGAGACAGCTGAAGAAACAGGGCTGTTCCTCATAGCAACCCAAGTTTTTCATCAAATGTTGAGAGATAGGTAACAGGTCCTTTGGGATGACCCTCTGCCCTACATCAGGCAAAACAAAATTAATTAATGTCCACAGGCCTATTTCTCAATCTAAAAACAGAAAAACAACTTCAGAAAGTTAGTCACCTATGTGTGTCCTACCAAACATACCCATGGACCTGCAGAAATCACAGTCAGGCCACAAGTTTCACTTCAGGCCTGATAAGCAAACTGAACATTTTAGGGAACCTTCTGAATCATAACAGAGGCAATGGCAGAATAGGACACATTTGTAAACAAGTCTGGGAATACTCAAGCTACAGAGGTACTGAAGGGGTGACATTGCAAACTAGGGTATAAATGCATGGCTACAGAAAATAAAACAAAAATTAACAACAATTTTCAACTGTCATGTTCTTTTTTTTAATGACACAGACATTTTCTTTTTTATTGTTTTGGTTTGGGGTTTTTTTGTTAGTTTTTAAACTTCTTTTATTATTAAATTAATTACAAAGTTTTTTGACTTCAGGAAGTAATCTGTGAAATGGCCGGTAAGAAACTACAGAGACATCTTCAAACACAGCCAAACAACAGAATCCTTGCTGAATGCTGGGTGGAAGAGATCTTTGGAAAACACACACATTACAACTTCCAGCCCACAGCAGGGGCAACTAAATGAGTTGCTCCAGTGCTAGAAGATCTCCCAGGGTGGAGACATGGGCCTCATACCCACAGTAAGCACACAGGTAAGAAAAGAGTCCCCTGAGTTCCTGTACTGCAACTTGTGCCTGTTGCCTTTGAGGTGTCCTTCTGAGAAGAATTTACCTCCATGCCTGCCTTTGAGGTGTCCTTCTGAGAAAAATTCACCTCCATGCCTCCCCCCCTTGGAACTGATGGCAGCCAAAAGGTCTCTGATGCATCCTCATCCCCAGGTTGAAAGAAGGCACAAATCACTGTGAACTTAGCTGATAACAGACTGATTGCACACAGGTCTGATGGGCAAGGACTTGCTGAGGATCTCAGCTAACCTAATTTCTCCATCAGCAATTTATAGTAATTTATTTAGATGACAATATAATCACTCACTAAACAACTGGACAATTATCCCAGGTGTGAAGCACACCAGGATTAGTCAAAAAAAAGATATGTCTCCTCCCAAAAACCTTGCAGACTCAAGGAATTTACTGCCTAGAGGAGCATAGGACTCATGGGATCCACAGGGAAAGCACTTCAGGATTCAGTAAAACTTATGGCATGTGTTTACAGGGATTGATGCAACATGCAAGCCATTACAGAATACTTAAGGAAGAGACAAAACAATGGGAAAAGTAAAGACCAAAATGGTTCAGAAAGGAATAAACATGGGAAAGCTGAGGAAAACATAGAGAAAATTGCTGGCTCTGTATAAACAGGCCTCTTCTGTGTGTATTTCTCTGTGTGAGTCCTTCACTTTATCACTGCTGAGCGCCCCATCCTCTCATTAAATCCTACTTCTTTGTGAGTGCATCCTCTACTCTTGATAGATGTGTGTGAACAGCAGTGAACTTCGAGATGGACTCACACGTAGGAGAGGTCTGGATACCAGTAAGCTGGAAATCTCAGGGCTCCCCTTGTCTGGGTGACAGCAGCAGGGCAGGCCACAAGGATCTAGGTCAGGTACTGGATAAGCTGTCCATGCAGACATGCGTGTGTGAATGTTTGCTCCTTGAACACTGATGAGCTGGGGAACAGGACCAGGCTGTCAGGGGCGCTCAGCAGCCCATGGGCACCATCCTGCACCACTACCAGCCAGGGGCATGTGCCCAGGCTGTACTGCAGGTTGTCAGCAGCCCATTTCTCCAGTATGCCATGCTCCCTCCAAGGGGTGGTCTTCCCCTTCAGCACACACACCACTCTCCCTATTTGATACCATTTCCAGATTTGCTCTGGTCTTTCCCCTCATCCAGCTTAAGAATGATACTGAAGTGCCTTGCCCTAGTATTACATCACTTCTCCACCAACCAAGGCTGAGATGGGATGACTCACACCACTGAAGTCAGAGCCCAGAAATCCAGTCCACCTTCAAGCCCACTCATCTATTAGCTCAATGTGTGGCTGCTGATTGCACCCTGCTGAATGCCTTGCTCAAGTTGTCCAATATCCAGTGCTCTTTCTTCTCCACCAAGGCTGTCATCTGTTAAGAGATCAACTACCAATGCACCAGGCACAAACTGTCCTGCAAACTCCCTCTCATTAATTTCCTCTCCATCTACCTCTTGGCAAAGTCTCCCTCTATATTATCGGCCTGTGGACTGAGGAGAGGCTATTTCCCAGACTTTTCATAATTCTGTTAGATGGTGCAATGCCAGCCTCACAAATATTCCCTGATCACAGTCCTTCATAGTTAGGAGAGTGGGAGGCCTATAATGCCATCAGCCACCTCCTTCTCCTGACCCATTGACCAGTGGGATCACAGCTTTTTTCCCTTTTCTGCTGGTGAAGTACTCAGGAAAACCTTGGTTTTTCAGAGGAAGCCCTTCATGATAACTTAGAACTGTGGCCCTCCTCCTGCAACTGTGCAATTGTGGTGCTAAATCTTGTTTAGTTTGCAAATGCCTGATGTGAGGGATTCCACAAGCTGCCCTGACCCTTACAGAGAGAACCATGAATGAACAATGGCCTACCTCACATGCCCTGCCTGCTGGAAAGCCTGGGGTTCACATTGCAGATTTTTTGCTGGCAAGGAAAATGAGGCTTCTTTTCCTAGAGAGCAGAAATGCAGATATATAGTACCTGAAATATGAATATATTTAATAATTTTTTCTTAAACCTGAATTCATTTACAAGAACGACACTCATGCTTCACCACTGTGAATCTGTGGGGCCATACTGGACAGCAGTTACAAGCTTTGAGTCATGCTGAATGGTGGTGATCCAGTGAAATCTAGCACAGCAAGCTGTAGACCACAGTAACTGGTTTCACTGTCTGACCAGCACTGAAGGTGCTGAGTGGAAATATTTACCATGGCAAAACTTCAGAAATTATTTAAGGAGGATTCTGTGCCTGTGCATACGGCACTACCGAGGAAGCCCAGGGTCACCCCACACTGGAACTTGGAAGTGACTTGGACAGAAGAAACTGGTATGCTCAGAATAGCAAAAGACATCCCCAGCAGTAGTAGTATTCCTGCTTCCCACATCACTTGTCTCCTTGTCTGAGGGTCTGAAACATGCTACACATGACAAGAAGTGAGGTGGAAGAACTAACTACTGAGATAAAAATTTGTGTTCATGCATTTGCTTTCCCTGTACATTCAGATCACATGCCAAAATTTAATGTTGATTTAAAATAGTTATTATAACCTAATCCCCCAGGTAAAGTCTGGTTGCCTGCAGCAAGAACTAATTCATTCATTCAGCACCTAAGACTTGCACTGCTAGAGGCCATAAGCTCATGAAGCATTATTTCATTTGCCTACACCCAAAGGGAAAGGCTAAAGAAGAATAAAGAAGTCGATTCTGAAGTTGAAAGCACCATGTCTCTTTCTCATATCATGCAAACTCATGAGTTAAACTTGAGACAGAGATGCAATCTCCTTCCTTTCTTTTCCTGGTCTTGAAGACCTAAGTAACAGCTTTCCCAAGGCACTTAATCCTGGACATCTTTCAACTTCAGACAAGAGAGACCCTCATCATTTAACTAAGTCATCTGAAAAAATGCAATCTTAATACATACACAATAGTTTAGATTCCACTATTTGATGAAAGAGATATACTAGAAGAAGAACACACACACACACACACACACACACAAAAAAAAAAAAACAAAAAACAAAAAAACAAAAAAACAAAAAAAAAAAAAAAAACAAAAAAAAAAAAAAAAAAAAAAAAACAGAAGGAAGGAATAAAAGACCTTGTAAATGTCGTCCCACACTGTTTTAGAATTCTGTACACCAGAAGCAACTCCTGCTCTATCCCTTCCATCTCTTTATTAGCACCCTTTCTCTCTGACTCAAATGTCTTATAAACATACTCTGTATGAATTTTAGGGAGGACTGCTTATAAATTAACGATGTTAAGTAAACAGAGAATATGTTGATAATGTTGACATGGCCGCTAGCCAGCAAGTAACCAAACAAATACTGAGAATTGTGAAAACAGTAGATGTACGTTCACGAACACAAACTTTTTAAAATAAACATAGTTGGCAGTAAAAAGTTATTTATTAGCAGTATTTAATTTTCAGTCTTCCAGCAGGTCACAGTAAATAACATCAAGATCCAGTACTCTCTCCTTCAGGTAAAGAGTAATATGTTCTCAGTGTATTGAAAATTTTAGGGTTTTTATAGCTGAAAAAATATTTCATTATTAGTCAAGATGGCCTATTATTAAAGCATAAAAACTAAAAGCCTACATTTTGAGATCTGCATTATCTGTAAAATGAGACAAAAAGTACATCAGTGATTTTAACAACTGTGAAGTCAGCTATATCGGTCTTGAAAGCTTAATTTTTCCATATTTGTAACTTAAGTTAAAAGGTCTCTATATGCTTCTCCTCTGATATACCTCAAACATATTTAGACTAACTCATATTAGCCACTAGCACGGACAAAACTAAGAAGCAAAAAGACCTCACATGAATGCTGATAGTCAGTACTGCTCACAGCTCTCTACCCATGTGTGGAAAACATTATCAAATGTTCGGCATGGCTCCACTGACCTGATTCATCATTTATACATTGATAAGAAGAAACGTTTTAGCAGGGAATGGACTCTATAGAAGATTCATTACTTTGTTTGATAATAAATGTTTCTTATTCAGTGTCTGAAGTGCAGATCGAAATCCATTACAAATAATGATGGCACTCATCTTACAAAGAAAAATGCTTCTTTTAAACAGAAATGCTTGCTGCCTATGCAAAATAAACCAAATCTCTTACCTGGGATGTTTGTACAACAAAAATTTAATAATAATTTCAATGCATCCACTAGAAAGAAAACAAACACAAAAACCACCTGAGGCTAACGGATTCAGGATCTTGTCAACAGCACCTAGAAATCCTGCTTTTTTTTAGGATTCTGCAGCCTAAGAAGGTAAAAAATTGTATGCATACAAGATTTTGTCTGTGCCCACAAGGCACTGGTCTGTATTTATATTAAGATGTACATTTTTAAATTCAAAACATGTAATATCACCATTCTGTTTATTGGAAAGTGTAGTAATGACAGCTATAGAACAAAAGGTATCCATGAAAAAAAGTTCATTTCAATTCAACATTTTTAAAGCTAACTCAGTTTTAGAACAAGACAGATTTTGACTAAAATAAACAACTCTTTCAACGATTTACTCTTCAAAATCTGTGCAGCAATTTAAAAACAGTATTTTCCTTCTTCCATTCCAGTGGCACACTGGACATCATAGTGCAGAACCACATACCACACACTTATTTTCAGTCTTGCACTTTGTAAGAGTGGTTCTGATCCATTGCTGTGAAGAACAGGCAGACAGCAGCTGTGATGAACACATGCACTCCCTCATACAGGAGCTTTGGCGAGAAGACGCTCCATATGAACAGGTGGTACCGCAGACCTGTTACCAAAACAACGTAGATGGCAACTGGAATTGAACGCATTAGGGCGTAGCAGAAACAGCCATGACCCACTGCTGCAGAATTCCTGGTGACAAAAACAGAGGAGTTCATTCTCAGGCAAACTCAGAAAAGACATTGGAGCTCCTCCCCTCTTTAGCATTATCTCATAACACAAGGAGTATTCAGAGATTTCCACTTCGTACTAGATTAACTGATTGTTAATGCAATGATGAACCAATAAAATTTGTTCTTGTCACCTCCATATACCCCATAATATGTATGTCAGGTGTAAGCATAGCAACAGTCATTGCAATAAAAGTGCCCAGTTAGATTCAATCACACTTAGATTGCTCTGTGCTTTAATGTATTTTATTCTAATTGTCAAAGTTTCCATTAAGCAGTTTCAAGACAGCGTTGTCTCCCAATGGTCTTACAGTGCCATTCCACAGAACCTGAATGGTAAGCAGAAGAGAGGACCACAGCACTCCTCACAAAACTTCCTAACCTGTTCAACAGACAATCAGACGGAGTCTGCAACCCCTCTGTCAAGAGCATAAAACTTGTCAAGAGTACACTGCTGCCCATAGCCAGCAACACTGTACAAAACAACATAAAAATTGTCCTACTGGAAAACTTTGCAAAAGCTGACATAACATTATCCAAAGAATACTATATTCTTAGACTCACAGGAATGATACATTGCATTCCTGTCACAGCTGCTTAGCTTAGCTGGGTCCACTGCATCCCAAGAAATGTAACCTACATCGTCCAAAATTGCCACATGGATGTATTTTGGTATATCTGACAAGAGTCAGATGAAACTGGAAGTGAAAAGGTTTTCTGCACTTTGATTTTCCTCCCTCTCCTGAGGCAACAACTCAAAGCATTGTTGGCCCCTGCCCAATTTCCCCAAAATACATCTGCAGAGATTAATTCACACTAAATTCAGATGTTTACCCATTCAGACAAAAGGAAGGAAAAAACTATTTCACTGGAATAAGTGAGCATTTTCCTCTCCCCATCAAAATATTTTACATCATCAGTTCCCAAGAGAACACACTGGCAAAGAGTGGAAATGTTTAACAGCGAAATCCTGATCCGAGAATCTGTTCTGCTCCTCCCAGTTTTTAATTCTAATCTTGTTCCAAGTAATAAAAAATTAACATGGCTAGCACTTCTGCAAGATGTTAATTAGTCACTTATGACTAAGTAAGCTACAGAATGCAGTATTTTACATAAACCATTAAACTTCTTAATCTTTAAATAAAAATAACTAGGATACAGCCCTGGTTTTCAGCGAAGTCAAGATCTAAATTCCCCAGGCTTTCAGTAGAAGGAAGAACAGGTCATGAAAGCAGAGTTTTAAAGTCAAGAACAGCAGGCATGAATGACTGAAAAACATACATTCAGTTCACAGAAAACTATTTCCCTTGCTGCTTGATCAAGGAAACTGAGACTTGGGAGTGAACTAGACTGCTCCCTGCTTCTGCATAACTATCTCAGTCTTCAATGAGCTTTTGAAAATAACCAGATTTATGTTTAACAACTGATTTTGTTGACAAGGGTTAAACAAAATGCAGTTCACTCAGTCTTAGCTGTTTTCATGCTGATAGATATGAGTTAAAACAGTATTTATAATAAAAAATAGTATTTTTA
>WEIU01017291.1:1972-30232 GCA_013389925.1 Aegithalos caudatus | reverse complement strand
CATAGTTTGGAGACCTTTCAGCCTCAATCTGAAGAGGCCTATCTTCTCTTACACAAGGAAAACATTTTAGAATGACTAATGCACAAAACTGTCAGCTACAAAATGCATTGGCCTGACCTTCTTAGTGTCTTTCAGCCCCATATCATGCTTTGGTGCTAGAAAACTAAGTAAATTAGTGGTGTTTAACTTTTTTTTTTTTTTTTTTTTATTACTCAATCTTCTTCTAAAGTANATACCCAGTATTCTTATAAAGTAGTTTAGAGTTAAAGATGCAACAATTCTGGATTCCAGCTGTGTTCTCACTCAGAACTATTGACAGTTTCAATTTAAAATGATGAAACAGTATTTTCAAATTTCATTTTTATATGATAAGCCCTACATTATTTATATGTAAGAATTCTGGCAGATTTTGGATAAAATCGAATTTTGAGCTGTCATGACTTTTGATGTAACAGGTGACCTGTCGAGTAGATTGCTAGAAGTTGGTACCATCTTGTAATTTGATAAAAGCTACGTCTTAAAAATGTTTTCACTTTAGTAATGCAAGCAGAGGTAAACACTCATGCCATTAAATGGAATATATATTTTCAGGATGAAAATACATCTTGAATATGTACATTTTATTTCAGCACAGTTTGTCTTCTGATTCCCATTCACTACATTTTTACTGCTTTCAGTTTGTATAGCATCCTAAACAAAACCCTGGAATGGCTTATTTCTGATTCTCTTTTCATAAGAATTCCACTCAATACTGAAATACTTCCCATAAGATGAGATCTAATCTGTTTGTGCCAGGATCTCCTGAGAAAAAAATGTAATATACCAGAGTTATCAAATCTATGCCCTGGTTTCACTTTAAAACAGAAGCCTACATTTAATCTATGTTGGATCCAGGCACTGCTGCCACAGAGCATCTTTAATATATAATTCTGACCGATGACATTTTTTCTGCAATGGCACAGAAACCAAACCAAACCAAAACAAGCAAAAAACCCAAACAAGCAAACAAAAAACCCCAAAATCTTTTAATTTTTGTATCGAACCAGTCTCTAACTAGAGAGAATGTGTTTAGAAATGGATATTTGATGAGAACCTCCTAATCATGTGAAGATTCTGATGTTCAAGGGCCTGGTTTTATCCTATTTACGAGTGCATGCACGCACACAAAACACATAAATACATACTTTTAAAATTGCAATAACATTACAGTATTTGTTATTGTGAAATGTCTCCCAGGATTTAAAAAGTTTTATCAGGAGATTGTGACTCTACATCAGTTTATTGAAGTTATATAAAGGTCAAAGAACACTTTTCAAGTAACATAAAGCAGAGCTATTTTTTCATATCTTACTTACAAAATTCTATATTTTTAATGTTTTTCCACTTGTTGCTCAAGAGAGGCAAACACCCTGTGAGTCATTTCACAGCAGCTGTCACTCATTATCAAAAAACAGGTCACACTAAGGTCACAATATCAGCAGCAGCAGCATTGGCAGCAGGACTTGCAGTTTTGGATCACTGTTGAACCACTGCTTATTCTGAATCCTTGGAATGGAACCATTTTTCTATGCGTTGTAACATATCTATAGTAAGGAGAAGGGATGAAAAAAGACTCATGGAAAGTCACAAACATAGATAAGCTCAACTTGGTTACTTGGATTCAGGAAAAACAACTTGAACTGGCTGAACTCTGCTGTAGACTCTGTGCTGAAATTGAAAAAGAGGAAGACGAGCTAAATGCCTTGACCTCTGAACAGTTCAGAAATCAACCTTAACCCAAATAAAAGCATTAGTTTTAGCTAAATTATTTTGGCAACTTAGGCTGAGCACATGGTTCCAATAAAAATACATCTCTCTTTAAACTCCTGTTGGTTTTGGAAGAAGGAAAAGCAAAAGATTTAGTTTAAATCACAACATCCGAACCTGAATTCAAAAGGGGATTTGCACACCACTGCTGGAAAGACTGAAAGAGGGTTTTTTTAATTGCACATGGCAATATTTAATATGATGTTACACTATTAACCTTCACTATGCCAAGAGTATCAATTAAGGTATGGTTTTTCATGGATGAGCTACTCTGGTCAGACTGAGTTCCTTGAGGAATTGTATCATAATATTGTTGATAACAAGATCAGTGTTTCTTCCACAGCATGTTCTTAATTGGGGGTAGAAGGTTTTTTTAATTACTTGAAGCATACATCACAAGAAATAATCTACCTTTCTTCAGTGCATACTAGTGGAGAAAGAGGAAAACACGAATAAAGAAAAAGACAGGTTGGCTGCTTTAGAAATAAGAAATGAAAGGGTGAAAAACAGCAAAAACCTGAAAGAACCTTTCACTCAACAAAGGGTCAGCAAGAGCTGGTGGTTGAAAGTGGGTCAGCATGCCATTTCAGAGAGCTGTTTTGCTGGTCTGCATGGCAACCCTGTCCCTTGCCATAGTCCCTGGCAGTGTTTTGCCATTGCAGAACACACAGAAAGAGCTCACAGATGTCATTACTGGTTTCAAGATCTCTTTTTTTTTACTGTCTTACGTTTATACAAAAAAGGATTAATTCATGAAAAACACTTAAACTAGCTAGTGATTTGCTAAAGCGGTTCTTGTTATTTGTTTAATTTTCTGGCAAGTAAACAGTGCTCATTAAATTCATGTCAATAGAATTAACTCAGGAATGAGCAAGAATTTTTACTTGGTAGGGGGTTTTATTTTTTTCTTGTCAGACAGCATGCATCTTTTCTCAGGAACTTGTTATTTTGTTGTGTAAAAAGAAAGACTTGAATACTCAGGTTGTTCTCTAGTTAGTCAGTTGTACATGTAATTTGTCAATAGAGGGGTTTTTTTAATAATTAAAGCAGTTAATTAGCTGATTTTATGGAAAAATATTTGAGAGCATCTGTTTTTGTGAAAATATAAAACTGTTGATCAGTTGCTGCTATGGCAGATTGGATGCAATTCCTTGTTCTGTCAGCTGTTTAGTCAACAACAGGGCAGGCAAATGCATTCATAAAGGAAATTGCATTAATGCTGACTTGTTTCTAAGTTGAAAGATAGAGAATGAAACACTGCAGTTTTAAGAACAATGATCATATCATATAAACAGTCCTTTGTCTGTAAGTGAAGCTCCACATATTGTCAAATACTGTCTGTGGAGAAACAGACCATTCATAAAGAGGAATGCTACCAATTTGGAGGGAAATTTTTAGAGAACATACTTCACTCTTCCTGGCTCTAAAGCACAGACAATAACACTTCAGTACACTGAAATAAAATGCTAATGAAAGATATGATAAAATTAAATCAAAATTCCACCCATTTTTTTTTCAGTTTCAGGACATTCCTAGGGCCAGATGAGATATTCTTCCTAGAGAAGCCAAAGTGCCTCAACTGCCAAGGAATAATTACGGTTATGTCACATCCCTTTAGGTTAGCCGAAGTATCTGCTGCTTCCACTGAACAGTGACCACTGAAAAGGATTAGTCACTTAATATTTTAGAGCCTTTTAATATAATTGCTTAATTACAGTATTTAATAAAACTGGTGATTGTATTAGTTGTGAACAGAACATTAGCACTCTGGGAGTGAGAAAGAGATGAGTTTAGGAGACCTGGACAGATTTGTCTTGTGGTAACCAGTAGCCAGGCAGGAATTCAGAAATGAGCAAGAATGTCTTTACAACATGTGCATTTCAGAGAAGACAAATAAACTATTCATAAACACCATACTCCATGTTTTCAATAACTTTAAAATGCAAATAGATTTTAAGTTATATTTTTAAAACATTTTAAGAAACTGGCATAAGACTTTTGGAATATAGCAAGCACTCATAAATGGTTATATCAAACAATTAAAACTCTTCATCTGTAAAAAGACCTTCCACTCTTACAGGTATTTTCTGATATTTTCACATGGTTCTGGCAGCCAGTATCAACTCCTATCCACCCCTAATGCTCATACACACAGTGGCTGGAGCAAGTTAAACTGAAGCTTTGAGTTTAGCTATTGTAATATGCCATTTTTCTTTAGTTGTCAATAAAACACCAAGCACATGAAGTTGCATAGGTCTGTGTAGGAGTGAGAACACAATATCCTGTGCAAGCTAGGCTAGTGGGTTTTTGTGCTTGAAATATTAAAGGATGACCAGCCTGGCTGAACAGGTAGTTTTGACTGGAACTCAGGAGAAAAAACAGAATTTATCATGTTAGAGACACTACTGGCAGGATACTCAAGAGAAGTACAAGGATGTCATGAGATTATGCAGTAAGAAAAATGGAAACACCAAAACCCACTAGAGCACAATTTGGCTCCTGCAGTAAAAGGCAATTAAAATATGTTTCTATAAATACATTAACAACAAAAGGAGAGTTAAGGGTAGTCTCCATCCTTCATTGTTTGCAGGGGGAAGGATAATAACAAAGACTGAGGAAACGGATGAGGTAGTTAATACCATTTTACCTTTTAATACCTCTCCAATAATAAGACCCACTGTTCTCGGGGTACCTGAACTGGAAGGTAGGAACGGGAGAAAGAAGGAAACCCCCATAATCCAAGGGGAAGTGATCAGTGACCTGTCACACAACTTAGTTACATACAGCTCTTATGTGGTCAGTTGGGATCCACACGAAGGCACTGAGGGAGCTGGTGCAAGAGCTTACCACTCAGCCATTTACCAGCAGTCCTGGTTAACCAGAGAGTCCAGATGAAGGGTCCAGAAGGATCTGGGGGACTACAGACTACAGACCTCTCAGTCTGACATCTGTGCCAGGGAAAGTCATGGACCAGATCATCTTGAATGCCATCATGAACAGAACAACTTTTGACAGTGTTTCCCACAGCATTCTCCTGGAGAAACTGGCTGCTCATGGTTCAGATAGATGCACAGTTTGCTGGGTGAAAAAATGGCTGGATGGCCAAGCCCAGATAGTGGTGGGGATTGAGCTAAATTCAGCTGGTGGCCAGTGACTACTGGTATTCTCCAAGGCTGAATACAGGGCCAGTTCTGTTTAATGTCTTTATCAACAACCTGGACAAGGGGATCAAATGCACCCTCATTCAGTTTGCAGATGGCACCAAGTTGGATGGGAATGTTGATCAGCAGGAGAGGGAAGGCTCTGCAGAGGGATCTGGTAAGACTGGATCAATGGGCTAATTTGTGAAATGCAACAAAGTGGCTTTCTGGGTTCTGCACTTTGGTCACAACAACTTAGAGCAGAACTTCATGCCGGGAGAACATTGGCTGCCAAGCTGTCTGACATAAAAAAGTTGGGGTGCTGATCAACATTAGCTGAGCCAGAGCATAAGCCAGTAGTTGCCCAGGTGGCCAGGAAGGCCCGTGACATCCTGGTTTGGATCAGAAATAGTGTGGCAAGCAGGACTGTTTCCCTGTGTTTGGCACTGGTGAGGCTGCATGTCAAGTCCTGTGTTAAGTTTTGGAGCCCTCACAAGAATGAAGACACTGAGGGTTGGAATATGTCCAGAAAAGGACAACAGAGCTATTGAGTCTGACGAGGAGTTGTTGAGGGAGCTGGACTTGTTTAGCCTGGAGAAAAGGAGGCTAAAGGACTTTATCTTTCTCTGTCTGAAAGGAGGTTGTAGCAAGGTGAGAGTTGGTCTCTTCTCACATGTAACAAGCCAAGGACAAAAAGAATTGTGACGGGGGAGGTTTAGATTGGATATTAGGCAAAATTTCTTCTATGAAAGGGTTGTCAAGCATTGGAACAGACTGCCCAGGCAAGTGGTGGAATCACTATACCAGGAAGTGTTTAAAAGATGATAGATCTGGCATTTTGGATATGTTTTATTAGTTGACTTGGCAGTGTAAGGTTAGTGGTTGGACTTGATCATAAGGATTTTTTTCCAGCCCAAATGATTCTGTGATTCAAAGTAGGCAGCTGACAGCAAACATATTTTTGTTTGAGAAGTCAATCTGCTGACAGCTGCAACATCACACATATTCTTGGAAAAGCCAATCTAGCTAATACATGACTGTCTTCAACAGACTGGTAGATGTAAATTCTGAGAGAGATTTTGTCCTTATATAGGTAACTGGTTAGATTAGTCTGAACTTCTTGCATTATAGCTCCTGACTAAAAGTTGTTTGAAGTCAGGGTAGCATTTAGTTTAGCACCAGGAAAGGAGAGAAGTAAACAAGCTACAATTACTAGCTAGTCTAAGAGTGGCTGGAATCGTGTCTCCCAGCACTCATACAACATGTATGATTGGAAAGGTCTGTGTCCTTGAGAATCTCATCCACATTTAAATACCACGTGAGTCACAGGTCAACATCATAAACTTTCTAAGTGCTTCGTACAGAAATCTTTGCTGCAGCTAGAGAAAATATCTGTGTTGGGATTTGGAAATTCAGATAGCTGAGGAGAAGTGGACTAAACACATGCATGTTTTAGCAGCAAGTATAAAATTACTGTCTTTTCACTGGGTGGTCACTGTGACCTTTCTAGATGACTCCTGTTTCCTTCTTGCATGCAGCAGTTCACTTTCTGGCTATAAAAAAAAGTTTTCTTTAACTTAATATTAAAATTGCATTAGGAATTTTTCAGTGCTTGGTTTGTTAAACCCAAACAAATTTCCAGGTAACTGATTTCTGCTAGCCTTGAGTAAGAACTGAAATACCTCTTTGGGATTTGGGGAAGGGAACTGGAAAATATCTTGAGTTATGCAGCCTAGATCCTGATTATTGATTTTTTTTTCATCTTGTCAAAACTGAGGTTGCAGACAATGTTGTTTCCAGTTGAAAGACAGTCAGGAATTCATCTGTATGGTTCCAGAAATGAGGATATATGAAGTAGGAAAGGGAATCTTTCAGAGAAGCCAGGCAGGCATCATTACTTTTCCCATCCTCAAATTCTTCATTATCAAAGCTTCTCATTTACTTTTTGGATCTACAAAAGTCTGTTTTCTGTTCCCTCTGAAAAGCAAGGAATGAAGATGTAAAAATGTAAAAACAGGGTTCAAGCAGGAGCTTCAACCCTGTGTCACAATACATAAAAGAAAATGAATGGACATCCATGATTTTATCTTACACCTGCTTTCCTAGGTTATATATTGTAAGTCAAACTTATATGTGTTCTAAAATGTAAATTAAATGGCTCTAAAGCTGGAGTAACAGCAGACAAAAGGCAAAATTAGGCTTTAATGTTCTACTATAATAGCACTTGGAATTGTCACCAAACCATGATCAGCATAGCAAATGAAGAATTTTTGTTAGTGCCTCAGCTCAACAACTGAGATAATTTCCTGTCTGTTTGTCTTAGATATAAAAATATACACAATTGCTATGCTCTGCAGCTCCCTATATTCTAAACATTGCAAAGTGGACTGATAGCACTAACAGGATGCACACCATGAGAGTGATAACCTTTGACATTATTTCCTTTTAACAAGCCCAGACCTTTATGGAAACCCTGGAAAGGACTGGAGGCAGGGAGGAAGTGGAGGTTTCAAAGTCTTCCCCTGTGGACTCATAACCATAAGAGTCTGCCACTTGCTGTGAAATGTAAATTTCTGTTTTCCAGTATTGAGAAAACCTGTATCAATTAATTTTAAAAAATACTGGTAAACTGATACAATTCTCAAATTGTACAATACAAAAGCAAAAGTCTTTTAATTACAGATATTGAACACTGAATTTTAACACTAAAGCCCTTGGAATTTACATGCATTTGCATGACCTCCCTGTATACTAATTCTCAATGCAGTACATTTGTGAGAATGTTCTAGGCAGATATCTAGTCCTGTTTGAATCCATCTATAGCAGTGGTGAACATCTTTTGGATGGGGTAAGCCTATCTTTTTAATAAAACAGTAAGCACTTGCCTTTGTGAACACCAAAGATCTATGTCACTGCTGTTGCATTGCTATAATGCCTTTCAGTAGTTACAAAACTGGCAGTAGTTTTATTATCAGAGTATGTCCACTTTAATGGAACTAGGATTCAGGCCGGTTAGGAAGCAGATCACACCATCTACAATGCAGTATTTTAAGCACTTAATGTATCTGTCAGGATGTAGAATTTCATGTAGTACTAGGAAAAGAAAGATAAGGGCCTACATAGGATAACTCAGCTCAGTTAGATACCTGAAGTTATTTATAACAGTATCCTTTTTTCCCTCCAGAAAAATCAGCTTTTGAGGATTTGCTTTTATGTCAGAACCTCACCCACCACACTGATATTACTGGCCAGCTGTCTCTATAGACTTGGATTACTGTTCAACTTCCGTTTGCTTCAGGTTACTGATCAGCATCTACTACATACTTCCACAGGGATACAGTGAAGTTGGCTTAGTTAATTAATAACTTCTCTAGTTGTTCTGTCAGCATCATTATCATTAAACAATTTGCAATACACTTTTTTGTGATTTACTGCCTGCTTGTATATCCTTTTTCTGCCAAAATCCGCCACAGCTGCATGCTCGGTCAGGAATTAGTTTGAGTGTAAATATCCCGCTGGAGCTCCAATACTTCAGCACACACAGAGCCTCTGTGTGGGATAGAACAAGAGGGGTGCCATGTGACTGACAGCACAGAAAGGCTATTTTTGTTTCTCCTGCTAAAAATCTGTCAGGATTTCCACTTATAGTGTCTTTGACTCACCTCACTTCATCTGTTCTGAGATGAAGCCTAACACAGACACTGTCAGAAAAAGGTGTTGTTATTGTTTGATAGAATTATATTGTATTTGTCCACTTTTGAGCTATAAAGGAATCCTGACTACATCTCCTAGGATGAATTTGCTCTTAACAGGGGAGACAGGTGCATTTTTTTTTAC
Organism: Aegithalos caudatus; assembly: GCA_013389925.1. Taxonomy (NCBI): domain Eukaryota; kingdom Metazoa; phylum Chordata; class Aves; order Passeriformes; family Aegithalidae; genus Aegithalos; species Aegithalos caudatus. The sequence continues at coordinate 21,449 of WEIU01017291.1, read as the reverse complement.
AAGGTGTTGCACAACAAAGTCACAAAATACATTTTTTCTTTAACTATAGTTCTAAACCACCATGTTTTCCAATGGATCCTTGTGCTAAAAAAAAAAAAATATAAAAAAAGAAACAACTCAGTTTAAAAAGACTACCACTAGCTAAAAAAAATTATAGCTTCCATTACTGTAGATGCCCCTTAACCAACTTTATTTCAGCAAACATTTTTTTCACCCTTCTAAATGCATGTAGTCTTCAGATTTATTCCATTCACATAAACGGTCTTATTTCAAGTGAATTAATGTCTTTGGTAAAGGCTTTATGATTTACAGCCAAATGCTGCTGCAGAAAAGTCTTAGAACCCTGCTGCAGAATTTTCATAGCAATTACCAGTCAGCAGTAGTCAGGTTTTCTGTTTCCATCACAACTCTGCTGCTTCAGAAGCAGAGAAGTAAGCCAGTCTTCCTGGTCATTCTTCTGAGGTTTACAGCAACACTCACTGGTACTTTCTCTGACTCTGGGTAAGATAGCCCCATAGGCAGGGCACAGGCTGTCTGTGAACACTGTGTTCTGAAGACTTCTTTACCTTGATTAACTCATTCCTAAACAACCTCTGAGAAGTAGCTCAGGTACTGTGGGAATGGGAGAACTTGTTATGGCTGTGCTTGGTACTCATGGATACTTACTGCTGACCATGGACCAGCTGAATCCCAAGACTAAGTACTTCTGCCTGGAAGCTGCTAATGCTCATGAGAGGCGGGAACTACTTGGGTGGTACGTGCTTTCACTACTGGTAGGGTCTGACTCTGAGAGCCCAAAAGTGTACTTTGCTTTTAGTGCCTTTTGTCAACTAATGTCTATTTAATAAAAACATGAGTTAAATTCCTGAAATAGAGAAAATACATGAGGATGTGAAGGCAAATAGAATCTTGGATTTAATTTCTCAACATTTTAAGATAGTGTGTTCTAAGGCTATTTTTTTAATGACTGCAATTGCTCATAGCAGTGTCAGAGTTGCATAGAAGCTGCTCAAAAAGATATGCTGGTTACTGGAGGTTTTGTTTTTACTAGCTACCTTGACAGTTTTTCTGGGCAGTCTTTATTTTATTTTATCAATAGGAGCTTTTTACCAGAAAGAAAAAAAAATGTAAACTCCAGAAGCCTCTTCTTTTTTTGTCAAATCTATTATAAAGTAAAGCCATGGCTAGTATATTACTGAAGAAATTACTTGTACTAATGCAAAAATCAGAAATACACATAGACATAGCTGGAATCTCAGTAAAACAATTCTTGAAGTATTCTGTTATTTCTGACTATGAAAATTTTCAAAGGACTGAAGCACCTCTTCTATGAAGAAAGGCAGGGAGGGGTGGGGTTGTTCAACTCAAAGAAGAGAAGGCTCCAGTGAGACCTATTGTGGCCTTTCAATATATAAAGAATTTTTAGAAGAAAGAAAGAATTTTTTATGAAGGCCTTTAGTGAGAAGACATGGGGCAATGATTTTAAACTGAACAAGGATAGACTTAGACTGGGAATAATGAAGGACATTTTTATACATGGTTCTTGGTAACAGTCAACATGGCTTCACAAGGGAAAATCATGCCTGACATGGGTGTGCACCTTCTGTGATCGGCCAACAGGATTGATGGATAGGGGCAGAGCAGAGCAACTGACATCATCTACCTGGACTTGTGCAAAGTGTTTGACATTGTACCACTCAAATTGAAGAGACATGGATTTGATGGATGAACCATTTGGTGGGTGCAAAACTAGCTAAAATTGGCCACACACACAGAGTTGTGGTCAATGTCTCATTGTCCGTGTGGAAACCAGTGATGAGTGGTGTCCCTCCGTGGTCAGTACTATGGCAGATACTGTTCAACACCTTTGTTGGTGACATGGACAGTGCAATCAAATGCACCCTCATCAGATTTGCTGACAACATGAAGCATGTGGTACAGTCAACACACTGGAGAGAAGGGATGCCATCTAGAGGGACCTTGAAAGACTTGAGAGGTGGGTTTGTGTGAACCTCACAGAGTTCCACAAAGCAAAGTGCAAGGTCTTTACATCTGAATTGTGGCAGTCCAAGACCCATCCACAGGCTGGGCAGAGAAGTGATCGAGAGAGCCCTGTGGAGAAGGATTTGGGAGTAATGGTTGACAAAAAACTCAACGTGGGCCAGCAGTGTGCACTTGCAGCCCAGAAAGCCAACCCAATCCTTGGCTGCATTTAAAGGAGTAAGGCCAACAGGGCAAAGGAGTTGATTCTGCCCCTCTGCTCTGGTGAGATCCTGCCTGGAGTGCTGCGTACAGTCCACAACAGAAGAAGGGCATGGAACTATTGGAGCAAGTCCAGAGGAGGGCCAGTAAGTTGATACAAGGACTGGAGCATCTTCTCTGTGAAGACAGTCTGATAAAGTTGAGGCTGTTCAGCCTGGAGAAGGGAAGGTTGGGTGGATACCTCATAGCAACCTTGCAGCATCTGAAGGGGGCCTACAGGGAAGCTGGAGAGAAACTCCTCGTCAGAATCTGTAGTGATAGGACAAGGCATTAGGGAAGCAAATTGAATGAGGGGAAATTTAGATTAGATATTAGGAAAATTTTGTTTACTCTGAGGGTGGTGAGACACTGGAATGTGTCCCTTGCCCAGGGAGGTTGTGGATGCTCAACCCTGTCAGTGTTCAAAACTGTGTTGGATAAGACCTTGAACAACCTGAGCGGAGATATTTCTGCCCATGGCAGGGGGGGTTGGGTCTAGTTGATCTTTAAGGTCCTTTCCAACCACTTAATGTTCTATGATTCTGTGATTCTATGATTTAGATGGTGAGGCACTGGAACAGGTTGCCCAGAAACATTTTGGATGCCTTATCCCTGGAAGTGCCTCAAGTCCAGATTGGACAGGGCTTTCAGCAGCCTGGTGTAGTGGAAGGTACCCCTGCTCATAGCAGGGAGGTCAGACTAGATGAGCTTTAAATGTAAGTAAGTAACTTACCTTCCAACCCAAATCATTCTCTGCTTCTATGATTCTCATTGTGCATTTCTGTAGCTGCCACTTCTAAAACAAATCTGTTGGGCAACTTTCTATTTTTCACAACCTTCTCTAGTGTGGTGGTAAGTGTAAGAACTCAATCTTCCCACATCCATACTGAGTCTTTAAAAATTTCTGTATTTCAGGGAATTCTTTGAGGAGGAAAAACTTAACTTTCTGTTTCATTTGGCTTTAGGTACAAAAATTGAGGACTTGTTCCGTGTAAAATATGAAAATACAAATAAGGTGCTTAATTTGAAAACCACAAGGGAGTTGGTTTTAAAAGCAAGAGTAAAAAGACATGTTCTTGCACACTTGTGTTACTGGCTTGTAAAGCAATTATGTGTTTCAGAGATCACTCAGTTGTCACAGGTTACTGGGGATAAGTTGACATGAAACAGGAATATGGCTGAAACAAGATGAATTATTATTCAAGATTAGTGTTGTCTTAGAGAGGACATGGAAAAACAAAACAGTTTAAGCCATGTCATTGTAACATTTCTCCCCTTTTTGTCCCTTTAATTCTTGTTAGACAGTTGTTTTTCCTAGTTGAAACATTTCAATATTCTAAGCAAATGACGGAAAAGCAATATGGAATTGTTAAAGCATTATAGAATAGAATATAGTTTATGGAATTAGTTAATTCTATTTGCAATTAAAATGTTGAATGTAAAAGATTGATCTAGATCAGTTGAAAGTATTTATGGGCTGAGAGTAATGCAAGAGGCTCACATATTCTGTTTTATTCTAGACCTTAAATGCTAAGCAACATTTAAGAAAACCATAGTATTAATGGGCATTTTCGAGTCTTATTCTGTCAATCCCAATTTGGATCAAGATCCTATAGTAGCATAAATGGACAGGTTGTTATAGTTCACATATCAAACAGATTAATCTAGTTGAGGAAGCGGCATGTTCCTCATTTGTCACACTGAAATTATTCCTATTTCTCTCCTGATTTAGCGTTTGATATGTGTATACAAAATATTTATATTATGAATGCTGCTTTCACAGTTCACAGAATATGATATATAAAAGGCCAAAAATATAGTAGGGAGAAAATTTTATGCAAGCCTTTTGTCAGATAAGTAAAATAGCAAGGAAGGCTTAGTGTCTAAGTTACTGATGAGACATCTTGATGACAGGCAATGAAACTGCAGCCTAACAGATCAAGTTTAGCTAAACTGGAAATGTCTTTTTAGTGTCTGGGCCCAATTTTTCTGAAGTCTGAATGATTCTGTGTTATGATTTATCAACACCATCTATTCGTATTTCTCATAGTGAAGTCAAATGGGATATAGAGCCTTACTATAGACTTGAGAGGAGCTTTGTATGTAAATGAGAAAGTTACTGAATTTTCAACAGCAATTTCAGACAAAAATGAGATTATGAAAAAGCTGGGGAAGTCTCTCCAGAAGTTCAGAGTGCCTTGTTTTCATAGTACACTAATGAAGGAATTGCACCAGGGATAAATAAATGGACTTTTGCCCTGTGAAATATTGTTTCATCTTTAAGAAGAAAACATCTTTAAGAAAGATTAAAGAGATCAGCTAAAACTCAATATTTAGTTCATGTGGGAGGCAAGTTTTTCTCTGAAACATGCCCTGCATCTGTAAGTCTCTGTGTATACCTGTGATTTTGCAGAAATAAAAAATGATCAATTAGTACTGCTGCCTGACTGAAGAGAGAGGATAATCTATGATTCTTTCCTAAATTGCTATTATTTGGTCTTTGAAAATTATGGGCCACTATTGGTACTTTCAGCTGCTAACCAATCCATTGGATCAAGGGCTTTGAATTAGAAATGTTTTGGACAGCCAAATGTCAGCCCACATAGGAGGATTTAAGAGTAACCCTGTCTGTCAGGAAGTTTTTATTTCAATGGGAAGGCCTTTCAAGGAAAAAAAACACAACTATTTCTGTTTCAACTGAGAAAAAAGTCAGGTGCAAAGTTTTTCACTAACTACACTGCTGCTCTCATGCAAGAGATTTTATACATTGAGTCATGGACAATTAACACAAGCACATAACCATAACCTTGAGTGAAGCTTTTTCTCATGGATGAAAATTCCTCCTAAATGCTCTCTTCCAAGTAATTGTTAGGGTAGCAAGGAGAGAAACTTCATTGTATAGATTTTATTTGCATTTTTAATGTGCATACTAGGGAAAACATTCTATGGGTAAATGGCTTTAAAGTCACATAAGTTTCCATCTGAGGTCACTGACTGGTGGTGGCAATGTTGAGTGTTTTTCTGCCTTTATTTCTGAATAAGAAGAGGCGAGGTGAGGAGAATTTTGGCTCTTTGAGCTCAGGAGGTGGGTTGAACACAGAGCATTTTAAAACCGGACATCTTTAGCTCTAATTCAATGTAAGTTTCTAACTGTCAGGAATTAAAAATCCAGTTTCCATGGGTTAGCTGAAAAAATTACTATTCATGAAAATGTAATCCTTTGCTGTTTGAAGGTACTATACAGAGTAACTGTGTGCAGTTACAGACCATGTGAGTTAAGACTCTTGTTCCTCCCACTGATCTTCCAAGCAGACAGAAGGGTTATTAATTAAAATTTTAGTGTAAGAACAGTGTTATGTCTTCACAGATAAATGTGCACTCATTGTCAGATGCAAGATGTTTGCAAGATGATATCTAAGACTAAGGACATTTCCATCATAGGAATCTTCTTCACAATGCAAAAATATTTCTTTGTCTAAGCTCTCCTTGTCTTCTTTTGTCTGCTCCACGCACATATAGAAGTAGGACATCTCTTTCCCTATCCGTTTGTTTGTTGAGTACATAAAAGAGAATTCAGAAGGCTGAAGGAAGACTGAATTTATTTATTTTCATATATTTTAGTTTTGTTTCATTTTGGAACAGAGTGCTTGCCTCATATGGCAGAAGAGCTGCATGTAGTTGTCTCCAAAGGAACATTTCCATGCTATGTGCACTTTGGTTTGGGGCTCACAGGAAGGAAATTGGAAGAAAATCAGTTCATTACACCTTGCCATATTTTTCATTGAAGGATCCTTTTCAGCTGACAGTTTCCAACAGTATTAGATATTTGGAAGACGTGATCCTTAAGCTTTGGACTGTATCTTTTTGAGAAGGCTGGAGTTTTTTCAGATAGAATCTTTTGAATTTTGGTTTGGCAACGAACAGAGGTTGTTTTCACAAACTCTACAATGTGCAGTTGAAAGGACGTATACCGTGCTTTGTTGCATTGCTGATTAAAATAGCACTTACCATTTTATATAGGAGTCTGTGGTAGCAAGAAAAACTGATTTACTAGAATTTGCAATCTAAACTCCTCCTGTGGAAGCTTTTTTCTTTCATATTCTGCTGTCAGAACTTTATCAAGATCACCAATTTGTCACAATGCAACATCATGGCCAGCAGCTTTTCCTATTCATCAAAATACTTTTGCAATTCTCTGTTTTGATTGGAACAGCAACCAAAACTACAAAGCTGATTCAGTAAGTGCTTTTCACCCTCATCATGCAGACATCTTTAGGGAGATGGTGGATCTACCTGCTTGATTGGCCAATGACAAGCATACCATATACAGGAACAGGAGAACATCCACATGCTGCTTACACTCAGGGAAGTTCAGAGAGTACAACAGTTACAAAATGGTCTTTTCCTTCTCAAATTTATTGTCTCAGTTTCCTTGAATACACATGCTTGTGTTTGATATTTGAGTAATGGAAGTAACCTCCCTCTCATTGGTTATGCTTAGCCGCTTGTCATACAAGAGGGCTGAGCTAAATTGAGGCACATGGACAAAGGGCAGTCAGAGGTGATTTTAGTCACTGGCAGTCTGTAGTTCTCATGGTAGGGCAATGTAGGTAGTGCCTCATGCCACTTCTGTAATAAAGCAGTGAACAGATTTGTTGAGCAAATTAGCTATATTCATTATTGTTCCTGGCAATGAGATTCTGGAGCTTTGAGTGAAAGCAAGGAAGAAGAGGAAAAAAAATAACTCCTGTTAGGATGTGACGCTGTGGAATTGTCTATGATGAAACCCAAGGGTTTATCCTATAACTGAATCCATTCTGTTTGTACATTGCAGTGAGCCACCTTTATGGATTTGGACTGATGGATGCTGAAGCAATGGTGACAGAAGCAGAAAAATGGACAACGGTGCCTCCACAGCATGTGTGTGTGGAGAACACAGATCGGCAAATCAAGTAATACCCGCTACCAAAACTCTTGCTGGCATAAACTTATGGAAGGAAATTGGGTATAATTTACCCCTCCCTTGCATTGTGCATAATGTATCGTTTTTTAAGCCATACCAGGGATTCTGTCACATTTACAGATGTAGTGAATGGAAAAAGGCCCAAGTTTAAAGAACATTGCAGAAGATGAAGGTGTAAAACAAGCCGGACTGAGTAATGATGGATTTTTATATAGATGATGTATCAAAGAAGAATGTTTTGTTGAATACATTACAGTCACCTTTTCAAAAAGACTTACCAATCCAGGATGTAACAAGCAAATAAGCTTTCGATACTATATGATATTGTCTCTCTCCAATAGTCTTAGAAGAGTCTCTAGTTAAGAGGCCAAGACTAAACTGCTTTTCACTTGCTAAGATGTACACTCTATGGATATAGAGACAGCATCAAGCATGAGGCACACTTCCAANCTGTTACATAAGTGAGGACTAGTTATGACAGGCATTTCCTGGGGCTTAGCAACCAGCTGTGATCCCATGGCAATCTCAGCAATTCTCAACTGGCTGCTAATCCACAGTAATGCTCTGTCCCAAAGGCTTATTCCTGGTTTACCTTGTATGTGCTTAACAGAAACCCAGGCACTTGCCATTAGCCATTATCTGCAGTAAAATAATTGCCCTGTAGTGGTACTTCAGCTAGAAAGTACGTGTCAAAACTGATGATTATAGGCTACTGACTTCTCAGTTGTCCAAATCAGTCATTCTCTACTAAGCAAAAAACATGGGGTTGTGTATTTTAGACAAAAAGCGAGAAATGCTGATGTTATTTGCTGTGCTTCTGTTATAGAACAATACGACCTGACAGCATTGTCCGTTCAATTTACAAAGCCACTGGCTGTTCAGATAATCCTAACCACCATGTGATCTACTTGGAGCATGTTGTTGTGCGTATCACTATTACTCACCCTCGACGTGGAGACTTGGCAATTTACCTAACCTCTCCTTCTGGAACTAGGTCACAGCTCTTGGCCAACAGGTATAGTATGACAATCCAATTTCACAGTACAGTCAGCACGTAGAGCTTGCATTGAGATGTCAGTGTCAGCAAAGAGAAGTCAAGTCATTTACAGCAGGGTTGCTAGAAGACACAGGCTAATTACTTTTTCTTAGAGACACCAGCAGAGTGAAATACAAATTAACTCAGAGATGACAATCTCAGTAGTAGTGTTAAAACCATTGAACCAGAAGAAGATGAGTCTATTTCAATAGTTCTTGTGTGGCTCACTATCTATTAGATGGCTGGAAAGTGTGAAGACAACAGGCTCAGTGTTCATAAGGAAGTTGAATCAAAGCATTTCTACATATCCCCACTAATTTTTAATTTTTCTCTTTTCTCCTTTTTTTTTTTTTTTCTTGATAGCAATGAAAATCAGATAGAATAGTGTATGTTTACTACTATTTATAAAGCCCTGATGTTACCTGTTTCCAAATATGTTTTTTCAAAGTAAACATACTCAATCCATGTAAGGCTCATAGAAGGACAACACTAAGAAATAGTGCTAGCACTTGAAATTAAAGGGTTCATTTGTTCATTTGCAAATTAAAGTTTTCAAAAGTTAGCCATCACTTTCAAAAAATTTTATAAGTTAGAAATCAGTGCAGTGATGGATACTTACTTTCAAATGTCCAGCCATTTTAACAACATCTACTAAGAAAGATTAATATTTTTCCTCATCCTGTCACCTCTATGTTATGTTTTTGGAGAAACTGTCACAGTGCATCAAATTGTCTTTTTTTTTCTTCTGACTCAACTCAGACAAATATCTACTTGTCCAATGTATGATTTCCAACATTAGTGCAATTTACATCCCTGGTAAGTGAAGGGAATTATTAGCAAACGGAGAGACTTCTCAGTGATGTTTCTATTTCTCCAATCTACTAGCAGAAATTTTCTTCAAAGAAAACATTGACAGTCTTTCCCATGTAAATCTCACTAAATCTATGGTCACCTCCTCCCTGTGATGGTTAAGGCACTAAGAAACATAAGAAAACTTTCCAAACTTTACCCCAGTTCCAAATGTGCAAGTAGGTTACATTTATAGACAGAAATGCTTGTATACTTCTCTGATTAGCTAAAAATCTTCTTCCTGATGGGACCATAGTATGATAGATAATTCTTTTTGCTTGATGCCTTGATTTAGGTGACTGCTATTCTGCTAGACATAGAGCATGGGTCCCACAGAAAAGCTGATGTTATGTGTCAAATACTGCAAAAACTGCCATCATACCTGTGTTGTGAGAATTCTTCTGCACTCATGCTTAAAGTCTTTACAGAAGTTAATATCCCTAGTCCCACTCTTCAGGGCTTTTCGTGAATTGAAAGTGGCCTGCTTTCTAGACTGCATTTCATCCATGTTTCCTGAGCCAGAAATGCTGATTATCTAGCTCGGGAGACCTGCTTGTTCTCCTGAATCTCAGTGATAGAAGGACTTACATTTCCCCTTGAAAAAGATTGCCTGTTTTGGAGACAGGTGGAGCTCAAATGGATTTGGTTCTGGTTGATGTGTGAATGCACAGTTTCATTAGAGATTGTTAGATTAAAAGAAAAGGTGAACTGAAAATATTCTTCAAGCTGTAAACAGCAATTCACCAAATGAGAGAAAGTTGTCTTGGAAGTTTGGGATCCTTTAGAATATCTCCTGTGCTCCATTGTGGGTGCTGTCATAGTTTGCTGATAAAGCACATAGACACACATATCTATCTTCCTGCTGCACTACTGCACTGAGCAAAGTATTTGTCCTCTGCTAACCAGTGCAAAACAGGTTTCTCTTATTAGTTATGAAACAGGCTTTTGTTTTTCTGTTTGAAGAAATCCTTCTGTAGTTTTCTCTTCCATTTTCATGCAGTAGTTCTTCTTCAGTTCAAAATAAAAAAACCTGAAAGTCATCCAAATAGGTATCCAAACAAAACAATCTTGTGTAAACCCAGTGGTTTTAACACAACTAACTTTTGGCTCTAGGCTTTCATGTGTTGCAACTGACTCACAGCAAATGGGAAATACATTCCAGTATTCACAGTTCACCTCTGGTGATGATTGGTGTGTGGAATAGGTACAGAATTTAATTCAATCAATGTCTTTGTAACCCCTGCATCTTAAAAGTAATTATTCTCTGTATGTGCAGCAGAGAAAGGGAATGCAAATATATGTAATAAAATAAGGGAATGTTCAGCTCTTTCTTATCCGATAGTATCAGAACACTAAACAGAAAACAAAGAAACCTGAAAAGTCTTTTCGTGTTTTGTCACTTCCTAGAAAACAAATTATTCATGACATAACTTGTAGAGTCTCACCAGAAATACCCTTTGCATGCAAACTTCATAAATATACTGACTTGCCATCACATTGGGCTGATGTGCTACTAAACAACACTGTACATCTAATATTAGGGTTAAATGTATATTGCAAATTCCAGGTCTGAAATACCTAGAGCCTTCATGAGCCCTTTCTTAGGGTAAAGTGAGGGATGTGAACACAATACTTTCTGAAATGGTGTTTCAAGGCTTACTTTATTTGGCCATCCTTTAAGAAGTCATACAGCTTAAAGGTAGTAATTTTTTGAAATTATGAGTATGCTGTGTGTTGTTGATGGGTATGTTTTAACATTATGTTATAAAATAAAACCTGAAATAGGGTGGTTGTTAATCTCTGGTATGAAAAATCAGTTACGAGTAATTTGATTTTTAAAGAACCAATAATACTGAATATCAGTGAGTAAATGCATTCAGCTGTAAGCATGCATGCAGAGATATTGGCAGCAAATAGTCTTTTTCTTTCTGCTATAGGCAAAGGTCCCAGAGGCTGTTGTATATTGCTACTACCTGACTGAGATGTTTTTCTCTGACATACAAGACTTTTTAATGCACATGTACAGGATTAATAGCAGCAATACCAGCTGTTTTTACTGAACCCAGGGAAAACCGCATTGCTTTACAGTTACTCATCTGGGTTTAATTTGAAGCAGTTTGCTGGTAAAATGTTTTTAAGTGCAAAAGGTATATTTTACATGTGCACTTCTCCACCAATTCTGGATGAAAAGTCATTGTGTGTAATTTCTGGTGCACTGACAAGTAGGTCCCTCAAGGCAATATTTGGCCTTTTTTCTGCATATTTTATCCTTAATGTTGGCATCCCCTAAAATGACTTCAGTAAGAAAACTTGTTAGTCAGAGACTGTGTGGATTCCTTTGCAGGCATTTGGTGGATAACACTGTCACTGGTTTAAGCCTTATGTGCATTCTTCAAAATCTGCATTACAGGGAACATCTGCTTTGTTGTTTGGAAAGTACTAAACATGATTACATTGGATGCACTGCAGCGAAGGAAAATACAGGCTGGAAAAGTGTTGGCTGGTGTGAGAATGAGGCTAGAGTTAAGTCCAAAGGGGAACAGTATCCTCTTTCTAAAAACAATTGGCCAGTGGATTTGGCAGTGTGGGTTTCTGAGTAGTTTTTGAGACATACCAAGATCATTTCTAACAAACATTCAGTTCAGGCAGGCTATGGAGGAGAAGCTAGATACAAAGGGAATAGGAGAAGCAAACTTAGGGCTCATTTGTCTCCCAGTGAAGTAACGGCTTATTTAATTCTTGCCCTTTAAATTTAAAGCAGCTGTTCCCATTTGAACTGCGTAATTGAAGTATTTCAGCCACATGGTGGCAACTTTCCAGGCCACTAGCTGCATAAGCTTATATGGCCCTGGTATCAATAATACTTTCCTTCAGTAACAAAAGAATGTATTTTCAAGACCATCTTATTCCTATTGTGAAACCTTAGACAATCAGTAAATTTTAATAATATCTTCCTCTGCAGGACTCTTAGACCAAAACTAAGTTGTTCTTATCTAATCTTACGCCATTGTTTGCTTCATAAAACACCTTGGTGATCTGAAGTAGAGGAGAACTTTCTTTATAGGCATGCATCTTTTTTGCAGCTTACATGTTATACTCTAATATTAAACAAAACCAACATTTTATATATCCTAATATGATGAAACATAAGCGCCAACTTTCATGCTGTGTCTCACTGAAAAGGTCTCTGAGGTGGTAGTAATCTAAGTCCCAATGAGCTAACAATAATCCTATGCTTGTACTGTGTCTACAGGGTGAAACAGTTCTTGGAAAACTCTCCCAACTCATACTTGATATGCTTTGTTTCATTCATGTGAACCATATCTTTATTTTTTTTTTCCTTTGAGAGGTTGATGAGCAGCTGGCTGACCAGTGGAGTGTGTGGCTCCTCAGCCTGACATGTCTGCAAGTAATGTTGGATCATTTAATGTGGATATTTGTACTTCCTGGGGACAAGCTCTCCACTTTTAAAGATGGTGATTGCCATACTAGCCACTATTTCAGGCTGGCTGGCATTGTACACTATTGTTCATGTTACTCCAAATTACTTTATCATGACAGTTCAGAGATATCCATTGTATCCAACTGTGATAAGCANTTATCATCCACATGTAGGTAAGAAACCTTCTGAAATGCCTAGTATGTCCTGTGACGATTTCTTTTTTAACAAATACTTCAGTGTAGATGGGCATTAGGGTCTGGCTGAAGCTTTGGTCAAGTCAGTTTGAGCTGTCTACAGTTTCTCAGGGGCTGCATCTTACAAGGAGCTGATGATTCAGCCCTGTGGAGAAGAGCTGCTCTAAAGAGAATAGTTGACCAGAGCACTTTCAGGTACACAGGCTCCTGGGCAAGGACCACTTGCCTATGAGGCTGCCAATTTGTGTGCTGGAGCACATCATAACAAAGACCACAGCTGTAGAAGAAAATTTCTGTCTCTTGCCAGCTACTCCACTGCAGCCACAGGCACTGGCTAGTGCAGGGTTGCCAGGCTCTTAATACATTGAGTTCAGTGTACAACCACTGCTGTCAGTCAGGTGCAGCTCCACCTTCTCAGCTGAAACAATCTTGATAACTGAAAAAAAGTAACTTTTATGTGTTTACTTCTTATTGTTCATGACAGGTGATACTGGTGTTGCTAAGCAAATCTGCTACCTTCACTGCCTTTTCTCACATTAAATTAAAAATTGAAACAAATTCTTCCAAGCATTTAGGAATTTAAAGAGTCTTTACTGAAAATCTGACACACTTGTTTGTTGGGTTTTTAATGCTATTAGAAAGTGGCTAATTGCCTTCCTCTGGGTCTAAAGTTCGATTACAGATTAATATTTCTGCTTTCAATTATGTTCTTGAAGAGAAAGGCTATGCAATTTTTAGACTGAAGTGGCAGCAGTGGAAGAGACCAAGAGTCTTGAATTTGTTTTAAGAAAAACAAGCATTTTATTCTATAGTGTGACATATTCTTATCTAGACATACATATGGAATATGATGAGTATGGCATAAAGCTCCTCAGAAAGGGAAGAGCAATATTTTTAATGTAGTGCTATTCATTGTAAGCAGCAACTTATAATTATATAGTCAATCATGCAGTCACATCCACTTCATGTTGAGTGTTCTGTTTCTAAGAAACGTCCCCTGAGTAACTGAGTAACAGAACTGGCATTCTGTTGTGGTTATGTTAGCAAATAAGTTTTGAAAATTCAAATGTTGTTAATCAGTATGGTCTTAAAAAGCATGTTAGATTCATGAGTACAGGTATATGATTATGGTCATGAAAATTATCAGATTATTCTACTAATCTTGTTTAAGTATTTTAGTCTATAATAATCTGTAATAGTCAATTAGCATAGTCAATTAGCAATTTCATCAGACCATGTACTAAATTTTATTAATCCATGATAATTTGTGTCATAAGTGTGTCTTTCATAGGACTTTTGACAAATTACAAAATTAAATTCTGGACCGCTGCATGCTCCTTAAAAGTAAGATCCTATGTATTTCTTTCTGAATAAGGAATGTACAGCTGAACATTTGATCATTTCATTCATTTATTTAACAACAGTTAAAATGAAATCCCTATATGGCCTCATAAGTTCTTTGATTGAGAGTTTAGGGCATAAACAAAGTAAATCAAAAGTACTTGGACCATTTTTTATGTCCGAAATATATACACAGACTCAGAATCAGTATGTTTCTACTTTGTTTTTCGCTATTCTTTTGACCAGTCTGTAGCTTTTTGACTTCTTTGTAAAATCTTTAGTGGAAACACAGTTCATACATTCAAAGATTCCAATTTAGACCTTACTTTATAAAATTCAAATCTTTCCCAAGGAAGTCATCTTTAAGAAAATAGACAACTTTCTCAAGGATTATATTTCCAGATTTTCCCCATTTGCATGGATGGAAGCTTACAGTTCCAGTCACAGCATATTTTCAGTAGCTGTGTTTTTAAAAATGTGATATGTGGGATTTTTGTCTCTTCCACACAGAATTACTTAAAAGCATTATTAAAATGGAAATCCAACAACAATTTAAAATTCAAAAAAAAGACCCACCTAGTTACACAAAAAGTATTGTGGAAAAAATTAGACTAATTACAGTAAAAATGAAGAGAAACTCATGTTTCTAATGTATATGAATAGGAGCTGAGTGAATACAAAATTTGTAATTGTGCAGTACTTGTATAATACTACTAATAATACTAATAATTTAGTTGCTACAATGGCAAAGATAAATACTGCTGCCTTATTGCATTGAAAGCCGCAGAAAGTGTTTTCAAGTAATACATTAGCTGTCAGAAAACAACATTATGGCAATTTGAGTAACAGTTGGAAATAACCTACATGGCTTAAACTGAACATACTTTCATTCAAATTCTGGTTAGACTGTGTAGTAATTTCTGCCATTTCAGTAGAAGTGCCATGGCTTTGTGAAATCTGCTGTATTCGCACGAACGATTTAACAGTGACATGAAACAGGCCCATTCTGCAAAATATATGCTTCCCAAAAATGGGAAAAGGTAGCCCAAACTGAATGGCAAGTTGAACATGAACCATCAATGCCCTGGCAGCCAGGAGGGCCAAGTGTGTCCTGGGGAGCATCAGGCACAGCATGGCCTGGGCAAGGGAGGGCATTGTCCTGCTGTGCTCTGAGCTGGGGCAGCCTCACCTGCAGTGCTGGGGCTGTTCTGGGCACCAGATTGTGAGAAGGTTATAAATCTATTAGAGAGTGCCCAAAGGAGGCTGCAAAGATGGTGAAGGATCCAAAGGGAAAGCCATACATGGTATGGCTGAAGTCACTTGTCACACTCAGCCTGGAGGACACTAAGGAGAGACCTCATCACAGTCTACATCTTCCTTATAAGGGGAAGCTGAGGGGCAGGCACCAATCTCTCTGGTGACCAGTGACAGGATCTGAGGGAATGGCCTGAAGTTGTGTCAAGGGAGTCAGGCTGCTTATTAGTAACTGTTTCTTCATCTAGGGTTGGTTGGGCACTGCAACAGGCTCCCCAGTAAAGCAGTCACAGCACCAAGCCTGACAGATTCAAGAATTGTTTGGACAGCACTCTGAGAGATATGGTGTAATTCTTGTGTAGTGCCAGGAGCTGGATTTTGATGACCCTTTCCAGCTCAGGATGCTCTATGATTCTGTCAAGTCGTGTTCGAAATGAGAGCATGAGAATCAGGTTTTGGCTGAGCCCTTTAAGTGCACCAATCATTTAAGTCCATACAGTTTCAATTGCAAGAAGTGTAGGACACGCAGTACCTGATCCCATGCCTCTGACTGACCAAAGCTTCCAGCAAGAACTATGGCATTTTATTCCAATCCAGTGTGACAGTTTTCACCAGGAATGTGCCTACACAAGTATCTTGTTTTCCCGTTTGCTAAACTTCACAACCTTTTGAGAATAAAGCTTGAAATTAGTTTAGGAATGAACAGACCCATGAATTCAAATATGTTGAAACAATATTTATGTTGTCTAATGCTAGGTTTTTCTCTGTTTTATTGAAAAGCATTTTCAGTCTTTTGGATTTTCTACTGTAGAGATTCTTTTCTTTTAAAAGTATTTAGTCACAGCTATTACCAGGTCACATAAAGATCAAATTTAAATAGTGATAAATATCACACACACATATATTTGTACATATATGCATGTGTAAATTGACATGAATACTTATCTGTGTGTGTATATATACACAAATATATAAAAATACATACATGTGAATGTATAGTTGTATGTGTATTTTTTTAAGTTGAGCCATATGATTTTATTGGAGGCAACAGTCCAACTTAGAGTGCTCTTCTCATCAATAGTTTTGGGGTACCATATGGGCCTGATATTTCTGAGCCTGAGAATTGGTAGCTCTTCTCAACGGAAACTTTTCAACAGTTTTCCTTTTCCCAAACAGTTTTGTGTAAATAACTACCTTTTCCCATAACATGCAGCATGTTATGGGAAGGCTGAATGAATTGTAAATAAAGCCTTCTGATTCTATTCTGCCTGCTGGCTGGAGTCAAGCATCTTTATTTCATTTGTGTCCTACTGTGACAGTGCCAAGCAACATTGCGAACACTAAATGAAAGTGCAAATTCTCTTGTGTCTTATCTCCTGCCAGGAAGGGTCCTCCTTCCCCTTCTCACAGGGGATCACAATCACATTGCAGTATCTGAAATAGGTCCCCCTATACTAGAAATTACCATAATCCAGGCCCAAGTTCTAATGTCTTCACCCAAAACCTAAGTAATTAAATTATGGTGATGGTATTGGTTAGGTGAAACTATCAGATGCCATTAGTCTCTCAGTTTTACCCAAACTGAATTCTGTGAAGAGCTTGAAGAGGGTGATACCTTGGTTGTTCAAAGATTGAGGACAATGTCTCAGTTACGTATTACTTCCTCACAAGAAGTCATGTATTGAATCACTATTGTCTTTATAGTTTTTATTGGGTTTAAAGCCATTTTAACTATTCCAATCCAAAGCCAAAAATAAATGTTGCTGAAATTTCCAACTTACAAGTTATTTGTATTTACATCATGCTGTTAAAGCAATGGAATTCTGTATTATATGCAGCTTTTCCAAGATCCATGAATTCTGTTAAATAGTATTAGAAATTATGGTATTTTTGCAATGAATTTGCTTGCCATTCTCTTTTTCATTATAAAAACACGGCATTTTTTTTATAACATGCAACAGAGGGACTAATAAGAGACTAGGCGAGCTGAACTACAGCCCATGGCAAGGATTCCTCAATTTTGCCATCTCGGGAAGAGGTTTTATTTTTGAATATTATTAATTTTTATGCTTATAAACACTTTGCTTGTTGAATAAACAGTTTTTTCCACTTTTCTCTAGGGAAACTTTTTCGCAGACCAGTAAAGGGAGGGGCTGCTTAAGTTTGCTTGCTAGAGAGACCCCATTTGGAGGTTTCCTCCCAAAGTTGCTCTAAACCAGGACATATGTAAAGAGTCTTTTCCATCAAGCAACAAAGAACTGTTGAATGTGCTTGAAATACATGTGAGAAAACCATCATGAATAATGTTATGTGAAGGTACAGATGAACAAACTGGCTGATTAGTGTATTATTCAAGAGTTTGCACACTTGGAGGCATAGCTCCCCAGGAAAAAAAGTTTGTCTTGAAATAATGTCATCATTTATTTTAGGCTATTTGATCATTCCATGGAAGGATTCAAAAACTGGGAGTTTATGACTACTCATTGCTGGAGTGAAAAGGCAGCAGGTGATTGGATCTTGGAAATTTGTGACACTCCATCTCAGCTGAGAAATTTCAAGACTCCAGGTAGGACTCCAACATTTATTTGGGCTGTGTGAATTCTGCAAAGTGCTTACTGTTTTCCACCTTTTATTTACAGCTGGAATATCTCACTGGTTTTAGTGTCAAGCCATAGATGGAAAGAGTATTATTGTAAATTTAAATTATCAATGCACTTTTCATTTTTATGTTACTGTTATTTACCTTTTAAGATACATGGTTCACTTTTATTCTGAACTTATTTCTGTGGGTTTTTTAGATGATTTTCTCTCAAAAATATTTAACATGCAGATCAGCCTCACTCAATCACTGTTGATAGAATTGAATGAGAATTTTAATTCTTTATTTCTGCTCTACTTTATCTGTGTCATGTTCTGATAGCCAGTCTCAACTTCTAAAAAAACTTTCTTTGTCTAGCCATCAAGTCTATTCTTACTGCCTAACCCACTAGTCTATATAACCTGATTTTAGTTTTTTAGGATAGTAAACCAGCAATCATAAGCCAAAATTTGAAAAGTTTTTGCACAATATGTGGTTAATAAGTCCTTAATGAAGACCAAGATAAAGTATGATTTTCAAAATTTCTGGGCAGAAAATGTCTTCTAGACTCTGGTAACTTTTTACACTGTGGCCAGTGTTATTTAAATGTTAGCTGTATAGTCATGTGGTTAACTTTAAGCTCAGCATTTTGAAAATCTTGGTTATCTTTCCCTAGAGCTCTGAAAGGAAACACCAACATCAACAGTGTTTTAAATTTCACTTTATCACCACTGATTGCTTCTCACCATGGTTTTCCTATCATGAAAGTTCTTAACCAAATGATGTTCAGTGCACCACTAAATGAAAAGCAAAGTTTCCAGTACACTAAAAAGAGGTACTCACTAAATGTGTTTGGAAAAGCAGCCGTAGAGTATAACTAAAACTGGTCAGGGATTCAGGAGAAGTTTTTGTTTTGGGAGTTTTTTTAAATTTTCAGTGCTTTAGAATTTGATAGACAGGAAGTATTAAGCAGCAAATAAGTAATTTAATTTTAGTCAGATTACTCAAAAGAGTCAAAAATCAAGTATTTTCAACTCCATTTTACATTTGTTATTCCTAAAGTGTCCAGGAACATCTCTGGTGAAAAGGACAAGTTAGCTCTTCACCTTTGTGTGTTGGAACACATTGGTTCATCCAACAGACATGAAGGACAACCATAGAGCAACAGATTTCAGCTATTTCCTTCTCCTCTTCCCTGACACACTCCTTGCACTGAAAAAGAGGTAGCATGGAGCCATTTTGCAAACTTTTAATCTGGGCAATTCTTCAACTATATTGTACAGGTCTTTTACACCACCAGGGCGGTCTCAAAGTGGCCTGCTCTATTTCAAGGCTTGTTCCTGCATACTCCTGCACACTACAACTATGTATGGACTTGTACTGGTTTATTGATTTCAATACATTATATGTACTCTCTCAGTGCTACAGTAGCTAATCTAATGGAACTGATTTCCTTTTCTCCATCAGAACTAAGGCCTAAAGATGCAACTCTGGAAGAAAAGACACAGTAAGGCTAGGAGATTGGGAGAGCATAGGTCTGCAAAACTAAGGGGTGTGGAGGAAGCTGATCTACTGAAAT
>WEIU01017287.1:45763-68797 GCA_013389925.1 Aegithalos caudatus | reverse complement strand
TCCATTCCTGTGAAGAGATGCAATCATAACTAATCAGTGTTTATGATGAAACATCACCTAGTCAAAGTATTTTCAAATGAAAAAATGACTGTTGTATATGCATTCTGCCTTATAAGTACATCTTATTCTATGGGCAATGGTAATAACTCAGAGAAAATAAGATAGACAAAGGTCAAAGCCTATTCTGGCAGGCAAGCTAATGACTGCCCAGACAGACATTGGTTGTGTCAAGCCAGACAAAACCAGACATTTCCTGAGCATAAACCAAGCACCTGTCATTAAGCTTTATAACACTTAGTGATAAGTACTGAATCTGAGCTTGTTCCCAAAAAGAGGAGCTTGCCTTTTTTCACATATTTTGATGACATTGACTGATTTGGGCCCTTACAGTACCTTACAATGATATTGTATTGTAGCTATCCAAGTGGGGATGCATGGTATGA
The DNA here is from genome assembly GCA_013389925.1 of Aegithalos caudatus. NCBI lineage: Eukaryota > Metazoa > Chordata > Aves > Passeriformes > Aegithalidae > Aegithalos > Aegithalos caudatus. The sequence continues at coordinate 68,354 of WEIU01017287.1, read as the reverse complement.
CATGACCCTGGAATGTGATGCACATCTTGGATATTGAATAAGGATAAGCATGAAACAAAGGGGAGGAGTGATGGCCATTCAGACAGACTTGACAATACTGAACTACTAAGCCACTGAGCTATGGCTGGTAATCAGCAGCATGTTGGGAGTGTGAGATGTGGTGTTGGCAGAGACTGTGATGCCTGATCAGAGCAATAATATTTCAGTGAAACTGAGCCAATTGCTAAAACCCTCCAAAATCTCCAGCTATTCCCTGAGTCTCAGAGGTCCATGCAGTTATTGAATTGTATCTTCTATAAATGATCAGATGGTGTCTAGCTGGCAGTGCAAAGAACATCAGAATCTTCTGCTCCAGAGGGGCAGGCTAGTCTTTTATGTTTCTTGTGCTACCTCTAGCTCTTCCTGGCACTCACTAATGTGTTACAACACACTGCTTTGCAATACTGGCACACACAGGATTTCCCTTCAGATGGTGGTGGAGCTGAAAGAAGCAGATTTGTTTATCCTCTCAAAGAGAAATGCCCAGAAATAGGTCTGAAATCGATTTGGAAATAGGCAATACACTGTGTGGGAGTCTCTCTATAGAGAGGAGTAGCATCAAGCAGTATTGTTGTTTAAGTTAATCTACCTGCTTTGGCTTCTAGCTAATAAATGCTCCAGAGAAACAATCATGAGATGCTGTACTAAAGAATACTCTAAGAAAAAAGGGGAAAGGGTATTTCATCAGCAAAAATACAAGGAAGTAGGATTAATGGAAGACTAAATACAGGAAGACTTATAGTTTAAAGAACTACCACATTATATGGGGTTGTGAACTGTAGAGAATCATTAAAGGCTAGGGAACTCCTAAGATATGGAAATTTTCCATTTTGAAGGATGTGATATAGAGAAGTTATTTAGAAATCTTGGCCCTTCACTCCTTCACATACCCTTCAAGGTCAAGTATTCCCTATGAGCCCCTCAAAACACAAACACAAGTTAGAGAACTGTGTTTTGATTGAAACAGCTGCTTTAGAAGGATGAGTTAAAAATTTAAAGAGTCAGAAAGCTTTCTACAATTTAAAAAGGATGGGATGGGCCTCTAAAGGTGGAGGAAACATGTATTAAATACCCCATGGCAGATAAAACATGGATTCACCTTTCTTTCACCAGGGCTTTGTGTTCCTTATAACTAAGATATAGATATAATATAAATAAACATATCTCACTAAATCAAGATTATACAAGACAGCAAGCTTGCTTTTTTCCTTCAGATTCTTGCTTAACTAACAGATGTAGCCTCTTTGAAGTCAGTATAAACTGACTTATGAAATGGAAGTTGTAGGAATGACTGATACTAGAGCCACAAAGTCATCTCAGACTAGTAATTCACTTATTACATACAACTTTATAAAAGGCTTTAACAAAAATTACTGCCTCAATATATTAAAGGCACTCAGCACTCCTAGTAATTTGCAGTAGAGTAGATGGATAGTTTTCACTGCACCCTCTCATAGTGAATTGCTTAAGTTTGAAGTGTCCAGTAAGATTAATGAGTTATTTAAAGAAGTGAGAAAGGCTAAGGGAGATGCTGAAAAACATGGCACAAAAACCTAGTGTTAATACACTTCCTATTACCATCAAGTATCAAAACAGAGAGCCTAAAAATAATCACATTACAAAAAAAATGAATATGTTTTTAAAAAGGTCACATATTTACATATTTTTATTCTTATTTTGCTTCCTCTAATAATTTATTCCTCAGTATAAAGCTATAAATGTGGGATCTTACAAAGACAGTATTATAATCATTAAGGCTGGAAAAGACCTCCAAGTTCAAGTCCACAAAGTAATAAAAAGTCTCCTGCATTATCCCAGAAGAAAGAACAAACACAGCAACAGTTCTAGTAGTTTTTGCATAACTAGCAGTCAGTATCCTCATTCAAAAGTGTATATTATTCTGATGTTAGTTTACAGAGGCATAACCTAGATTTGGTACACCTGTGTCAGTGGCCCATGGAAGAAAGGAGGATGTGATTTTAGCCTCCTGTCTCGACAGGGGCAGCTATTTGATACGATACTGACAGTGCCCTTACAGACACTCTGATAAAGTACTTGAAATAGAATAACAGTTATTATCAATCCCTCCAGAGTTTCCAAGACTGTGGGGCAAAATATATACCACAGATTTACAATAAAAAGTTATTCTGAACATAATATGCCCTAAGGATATATCATTTAAGTTGAAAGAATTATCATTTTGTAGGCCAAAGAGGAAAATATTTTAGTCACTGTTTCGAAGAATGATGTTATCATTCATGTTATGAATGGGTTGTCTCTTTTTTGGCTACAAACTGAACTATCAAATAAATATCTCAAAAAGCACCCTAAAAATTATCTAGGCTGGTCTAGTAGCTATTGGTTTGTTGGAAAAACAGATATAGACATAAAGCATACATCAAAACAGTACTTATAGCTCTGAGTAACTGTGAAAATCAGTTATTGTATGCTAAGAACCTACTGATATTTTTATTTCTTCTGCAATCATATGCAATATTAAAAATCACTTTAATTATTCTATAGACTAAAGTATTTCCACAACTTCACCTTATCTTCAGAACAGAAGAGCAAGCTGACACAGAGAGGCAATGGGTAAGGCAAGATGTTTCAGTGTGTTTTATGCTTTTATATTTTCTTTCTAGTTCTAAGAAAAACAAGCAGATCCTAGCATACCAGGAAACGCAAATTCCAAAGGATAAATTTTCACACCAGCATAATTATGTCTTATAAAAATATATATCTATTTCTTTCTAGAATATAAGAAAGAAAGCATCCACAGACCAAAAATGCAAACACAGTTATTGAAAGTATCTCAGGACCTTCTCTGAGACACTGAGATGTGGTCTAACAACCATATTGCCCATAGTAACCTAAAAATGATAACCCCTTTCAGGCTCTTGTTAGCCTATAAAACTTTTCAATCAACTTCCCTGAGAGTCACCATACCAAGGGGACTTGGCTGAAAAGCCCACAGCACTGAGTGACCTTAAAATAGGAGGACATCAGCTGCTGGCCAGATTATTCCACTGGTAACAGCCCAGCACCTGTTAGGGTTTGTAAAGATCCACTGGTCACGTGCATGTTTCTATTAACCCTACCTTTTTTCCTGCTGCCTCACAGGGATGATATCACACAATACTCAGCAATTTTTCCTTCAGCAGGGAGGGCATTTGGTGATCAATACACTGTGATATAAAACAAAGGAAGATTTACTGATACTACCAGAATAATTGTTTTGCTGACCTTCAGGATTTCTTTCAGATGATGCATATTTCCCTATCAAAAGCATAAAAAAATACCAATAGCATAAACTCTAGAGGTGACAACCACATGGAATAAAAATGGAATCCATATTTTAAAAGGAAATGTGTAACCTACAAACTATTGCTGTGCCTTGGGTATGTAATTATGAGGACTGATAATCACTGTTAATACTTTAAGTTTCTCATGTAAGGCCAGGCACTCTTGCCACAATTTTTAAAATTTAAACTATTATTTAAAGTAGTGTCTGCTATCATCTTAGCAGCCAGCAACCATGGCAGTGCAGTTCAGTGTTTAAATACAATTGTTCAGGGCAAGGGAGTTTTGGTCAATGTCCCAGGCAACCTCCAGAGACATGTCAGATGCCTTCCAGGTTAAAAGGGACAAGACAGTAGACTCTGCATGTTACATAAGGTTTGCTCAATGACACAGCAATTGCAGGATTAAAAGTGTATCTCTGCCATGTGATAGAGACCTTTTGATGCCAGTGTAAACCTGATCCAAATGATCCACATAACCTAGAGTCAAGCAGAGCTAAGGTCCTGAAACAATCTGGTAGCAGTAAACTGTTCCAGAACCTGGGCATTAAGTGAGAAAGTAGAAGTATCTCAGTGCTATGCTCCACTGTGCTGTAGTAATACAGTCCTAAATCTGACAAGCCCTCAGAATTGAATTGTCTTACTGCTATTCTAAATATTCAGCGTGGATGAAATTCAACTGCTAACAAAAGTCAAAGTCACATTCATCTTTAGAATTACCTATTTGAGGCCTATGTCTCCAAGATTATTTGCCCTTAATTTGCAAAGCAAAATGCTCTTTATTAGCAAAAGAATCTCTAAATCCCACACTACAAATTCAGAAATAAATTTTGCAGCTATTCCTACAATTGAATAGATTAAACCTCAGTTAGATAAACCTGAAGATGACAGTGATAAGTAAATTGCTCATATAAAGACTGCATTTAGAAAGCCCTTCTGTTAAATGAGAGTACATGTAAGTACATCCATTTATCATAATTACTAACTTCTACTAGGGGAAAGGATGCTCTCTGAAGTTGAGAGAAGCTGTACTGTTTAAACTTTTTTGGGCAGAAGTCTTTGAAATACAGATGTATGAAAATTTCTAGAAGTTAATGCTACCAGGGGAAAGAAAACTGCCTTCAAACTGAAAGCAAAGTTGTCAAGTGAACCTATTCTTAATTTATGGTAAACTGTTTTATACTGTGGAGGGGATGAAGTCATATGCTGTCCTTGTATGCAGCTGCTAGTAATAAAACAAAATACATTTTCTGCAAGTCAACCATCACACATCAATAAAATTTCTGCTTCATGTTCAGATGAAATATAAATTTTGTTCCAATAAAAGGAAGGATCATGGCAAGATGGGAAAAGGTTATGCCTAGAATAATTGGATGGCAACATCTTCCTTATGAAGAGACTAAAAAACAACAATAAATGCTATGAATTAAATTATTGATTACTACATGCAGCTGGGTTACTTGAAAAGCAGAAAGTCCAAGATGACTTAGGTGCAAACCACACTGTGGGTGCAGATAATGAAGTCCATTTCATCTCTGCATACCAACTGACATGGTGCTCACGTGACACTGACTTGTATCATATTTATGGACATTGATATAATACAGGGAATAGTCCCTATGGCTCTAATATATGGCTCTGGCCTAGAGTGACTTTAAGATGCTTGTATCCCCTATTGTCTGTTCTATTTGTGCTGTATATTGAGTTCTGTACCTGGTTCTGGGAGCGAAGGTGGAGAAAGAAGCAGCACAGTTTGTTTTGAGAAAACAGCCCTGACTCCTCCGCATTCCTGCTCCGGCGGTGTTCGTCTGAGGCACGGACAGTGGTGGGGTAGAGATCTCCTGTGCTATTAGTTAGTTAGCTTTAGCTAGCTGAGGCAGAGAAGTATCCTGGACCTTTTTTTTCTCTCTTTTTTGGGACTGTTTAAATCTGCTCTGGACTGAAAAACCCAGAGGAGCACCGAGGGCTCGCACCTGCGGCCCACTGGGCCTGGACCTCCGGAGGGACTGGGACTGATACAAGACTGAGTGAGCTGAGCTACACCCACGGCAAGGACTTCCTCAGCTCTGCCATCTCTCTTTGGAGTGGTGAGAGGTTTTACTGTTTCATATTATTCATTCTTTGTGCTTGTGGGTATTTTGTTTGTTAAATAAATAGGGGTTTTTTTCCACTTTTCTCCAAGGAAGTTTTCCCGGACTGGCTGGGGGAGAGGCCGTTTGAGTTTGCTTTCTGGAGGAATCCCTTTTTGAGGTTTCCTCCCAAATTTACCCTAAACTAGGACAGGCTCCTATAGTTAATACATACTGGATCTCACTCTCATAGTATTAAGAGATGCTACTGTGAACTCCAGCTAATCTAAATATTTACATAACAAGGCACTTTCTTGCTCACTCCCAAGTTCCAAGGCCCAATTTTCTCTATAGGATATAGGATATAGGACAAGGTATCACAGATGTGATCTCTTTTGTTAGAGATCCTAAAAATGAAACTCTGGGTTAAAAGTTAGCTTGCATTAACTAATTAACATGCTAAACTCTGACATGATATTATTCCTAATGAAGACTATTAATTAAAAAAACTGAGCTTACCAAATGCAATCAAAATATTTATTTGTAAAACCACTTAAAGAAAATAATAAACAAAAAAGCAAGGCCCAACTTATTTACACATTTCCAGAGAGACTACTCATTAAAATACTGGTTTGCTGTTAAATGTTATTCTGATTAGTGTTTAGGAGAAACCCAGCATCTAAACCCTCTGAGCCTCTTAATTCTTTCCACATAAAAAGTTATTTTATAATGTATAACTTTAAGTACTTTGAGGAAAGGGATTATGTTTAGTTTGGTTTTACATTAGCACGGGTATAGATTTTAAAAGCAATTACCAAGAAGGCACTGAGACTTCCTGGGTAACACAAAGGTTTATTGTTTCAGAGATTAAGATTCTGTTCTTTTGTCTTTCCTTGACTTCTTTTGAAACACTGAAACTCAGTTATTAACCTTTCAAACTTTCCACAAAGCTTCATTTTTTGAGCAATTACATGCTCGTTATGTGTAAAGAAAATATGCAACAATTAAACAGATCTTTTCTCCTCAGGACTCCTTCACCTTTAAGTTCAAATTCTGATTCTGTTAATTTAAAGTGGTTTTCTTTTTGAAAATAACTTTAGTGGCATACAACTGGTGAATTTTTTCATGTGATTGACTTCAGCCTTCAGAATACAAAAGTCCTTTTGAAACCAACATTTTACCAAGGTGTGACATTTACCTGGGTGGTTAGAAACTCATGTTTTGGAGATGTAAGCTCAAGGAATAGTCCTACAATCTGTGTGACTTATCATTACAGAGACATTACTTTGCTCTATACCCTTTTCTACTTTTCTACTAATTGGAGTTTAAATCCTACTATAAAGAGAATAAGATAAATACCATTGTAAAGATGAGTTTAATCTTGCCTTAAGACATCAATTTGACTATTTAATACTAAGAAGTTTGTGAAATTTTCATAAAAGCACAAGAAAAAGATGATTTTTCAAGGACAAGAACAGTAGGATTTTATAGAATTTAAAAACATGTGAGAACATTTCAAGATCCAGCTTTTTTATCAGTTAGGGAATGTGAAGGGGAAAACAATAGCCCTGGTACATGTTCATTGTTAAATTTCTTTACCTCTTTCCCTACTAATACATCCCTTGAATAATTTTGTACTATTTTCCAGGGTGTGGTATTATTTAACCTGAGACCTATAGGTGCTAGAAAAGTTTGGACCTCTTGTCCAAGACCAAAAATATTTTTCAAGAATACTGTTTTTGTCCTTGGAGGAAATCCTGTGATTCAAAGGTAAATAAGCCCTAAGGATAATTATAGGATCAGTACTTTCAGATCTTAAATTGCTTTAAAAATCAGATTTAATTGAAAGCAAAAAAAGAGTGACTCAGAAAAATATGCATATTGATATTATTAACTGATCCATACTGTGAAAAAAACCCACACTGTATCCCAAATTACAGTTTTGGATTTGGTATTTCTTTTATTTAAAAGTAAGTATGATTTATACAATGGGAGACAGATGTTTCCATGTTTTTGTATAATTTAGTTTACTAATTCAGATCTCAGTTATTGACGTTTGATGTTCTAACTGTGCTATATTTAACTATTGATTATTAGGAGAAATAAAACAATGTAGTGTATTTTAACAACTACATTGTTAAAACTTGGTCTAACAAATAAATTTTACAAACAGGTTTGAAGATGTTAATGTATTTATGACTTTGTATATGACTACACTGAGTCTAATTCTAATTTTTCTAAATTAGAAATACATTCTGTTATGCACAGTATAAAATATGGAATTAAAAATTGAAAGGAAAATGGGATAATACAAGATAGAAAAAGAAAAGTTCCACAAAACTTTAACAGTGAATCAGAAGGGGGTTCTGTTTCATGCTACCTCCAAAATTTTGTTAATTATACTTTTTATTCTATTTTTACTGGGAATCTGTCAAACAATCAAAGTAATCTGTTTTCCAATAATACAGCCCACAACTAAAGCTCCAAGACTTCAGTTGGTGGAACACTGAGGAACTATAGCTTGTGATTAATCTTGGTGGTCATGGGAAATATTTTTCAAAGGAGGGAAGAACTGATGCACTTCAAGACTCTTTTTCCACATTCAGTAATTATATCTTCCAGAGATATCCTGCTCTCATCTTCCAACACTCTTCCTGAGGTTCTTTTCTGAAAGAGGACTGGGGAACATATTCAGGATCCTTGCTCAAATTCCCCAGTGGGCCCAGCCTTGGATTCTCCATAATAAATAAGCCAGCTGCTTGGAATCACTTCTAAGAAGGTTTTTCAGGAGTTCATTACGTAAGTGACCGTCTATCTCACATTACTCTAACCTCATGCTACAAATGTCAGCATGCTAATGAATAGGTCATATCCAACTTCTCCTTCATCATATGGCTGGGCAAGAAGGGACTTACACAATCATTCACTGTAAATGTTTCTGCTACAGCTGAAGCAACCAGAAGACTAGCATGTCTATTTATAGTATTTCTAATTATGTGTGTATTAAATAGCAGTGGCACTTAATATGTGTTTTAGAATAACTTCCTTTTCCACTGACAGTTTTTTTTCCAGGCTGACTCCAATTATCTCAAGAAGCCAGGCTTGACATACTAACATACCAGTCACACATATGCTTAGGACAGTCTCAGAATAGTAATGTCACTCTGCCTAGGGACTGGCAGCTTTAGAAGGGATGTTCAGATACCACTTCAGGTAACCTAGAGAAGTCACAAACACATGCAATGTAAATCCAGCATGATTGTCTTTCTGTTCCTCTTTTTTCCTTCTTATCCCACTGTAGGAAATGTACAGTGCTTTGCTCATTATTACTGCTTCTGTTACCAGTCCTTCAATCTTACAAAATACAATTTTGACACTCACTTATATGGTTCCATTCAGACTGTCATAAAATTCTGTGGTATCTTATGGATCAATTTTTGATAATTTAAACATCATCTTACAGATTAATATGAAAGATTTTTTGACATAAGCATTAAAATACAGACTGAGTTTTGGTATGAGAGCAAGGAAATGTGGGAACAAAATCTGTTTCAAAATGATGGTAGGAGGAGATTAAAAACAAAAATCTCCTTTGCAGAGACAATATTTAAAAGGCCCAATACACCATCTTTAATTTAAATTTATTATCAGAAATTACAAAGCCAGAATAAACTAGTAATTGCACAAAGTGAGTCAATTTTTGTAATATTACATAATTATTATATCCATTAATTTAAATGGGGTTATAAAATACCACTGACTGACAACTGAAGATTTAATCCGCTGAATGCAATATTCCTTTGTACATATTTTGAAAATCTTTCAGTACCAACAGTGGTACTGTTGTTGCCATTTACCTCTTCCAGAAAGAAGTTACAGGAAGATAATTTTGCTCTGAAAAACTGAGGCTGTAAAGGGAAGAAAGCAGAGAAGGAAGGTGTGATTGTCCACTTATAGTCACCACTGGTAAAAAAAATTTAGTTCCTACTTAACTACTTGGTAGCTGTGCCTTTAAACGTTACCATCACCTTGTTTGAACAGAGAAGTTCTTTCATAGCACTGAACTGGAAAAATGTGCTTTTACATTTTGAACCCTAAGGAAGAGTCTTGGTGTTTTCCTAAGGAAACCCTTTTTGAAGGCATCATTCTTCATGTTGTTTCACTCTTTCAGACAGACTTGCTCCCACTGTGCAAAATACTCCTCAGCATCTGGTAAAGTTATTTTCCTATTTTTGTGGAAACAGGCCAAAGTGTGCAGTAACAGCTAGTAATTCTGTAATAATGAAGTAACTCTTTCCTGGAAAATTAGAAGTTTAAACTTATTTAAAAATAAATAGTGAATATTTATACTAAATATTACAATGTAGAAAACAGAGTTCATTACATTAAAAGATTAGAAATGTTGCACAGAAGGAAATATTATTATGCAGTATATTATTATTTAGTAGATAGAAGTTATGCTACATACCTACCCCTGTTCTGCTAGTCCATATGGCTACATTTACACTGCACCACAAGTAAAGGTCTGGATCCATGATCATCTACAGGCCTGCTTTGCACTAGGGAAATCAGATTTGTGCCATCCCTTCCTGAGGACCTTGGCTCACAATTTTAGGTGTGGATGGGGCTGTGCCATGCCATGCTCCACTGCCTCTCTGGATTTCACAGGGATGCCAAACTGTTGTAGTGTCTCTCCTACACGGCCCCTGTTGTGGGGGGCAAACAGAGCCCCTGGTCAGCCTGAAGCAAAGCTGCTTGTGGGGTTGTACCCATCCCTGCAGCTGAGCAGGGTCAGTGCAGCACACGCCGGCCACTGGATGTGGTTTATATCAGCATGAAATGTGGAGAAGATGCCAAGATGTGACAAGAACATACGCAGGGAAAGTGGGAATGTGGGAAAAGCTTTTTACTTCTCCATCATTATTGTCCACCAAAAGCTAACAGGAGAGAGAGGAACAAAAATCAGATCTCCCACTCCCACATCTCTGTTCTATGTAAGACATCCCCCCCATTTCTCTCTTGTTTTTTTCATCTCATTGAGGGCAGATTTGTTGATTTAGAAATATGTTTAGGATTACTGTAGATAAGCTGAGGCTAACAGACTACACTCAAGTATTTTGCTTGAACTCCAGACCTTATTCTGGCACATCTTCCTTTTATTGTATTACTGTCTCCTCTCTTACCATAAAAAGAATGAAAATGTACACTAACCATTTTAATTGGTTTACAGGGTGCATGATGACTTTGACAACTGATATGTTTGATAACTACATGGCACTCATTTATTAATGTTTTGGTCAACATTTCTCCACATTTCATTCCAGGAAATCCTTCTATTCAATTCCAGTCTCCAGAGGTGGTTGAGCTGGGTGTGGGTACAACTTGCTGATTTTGCTTATGCTGCAAACTGATGATCTGGGAGAAAACTCTTCTAAGAACACTAAAAATATCACTTATCTTGTGCCTTTTACCTTCTTGATATTCTTATTTCTCTCTCTGCTCTGGTCTTTTTACCTTTATTCCCTCTCTACATATACATATAAATGAGCAAACACCACTACCTCCACTTGGAGCGTTATCTCATCTCTTATCTCATATCTCATCTCATCTCTCCCTTCTGCCTTCAACAATCCAGTATTTTACTGCTGGATTTTTTTTTTTTTTTTTTTTTCCTTTTTACAGTCACAATTCTAGCCAGGAACAGAAAACATAAAACATGATCAGAAAGAATAAAACAAACATAGGTTATGGCATACTTTTTTACAACAAAGAATCCTTATTTCTCTCCCACTTCAGGAAATCACTGATTTACAAATGTTCACCATGGGACTGGTGGAAATGCAGAGCACAGGGACTTGTACTTCCACTTAAAAAGCAGACCCTTTTTCGGACTCTACTGAGTAAGCAGTGTTCTGCTGACACAGCAAAACAACCTAACCTTCTGCCATACTCTGTACTGGCTAAAAGCCTCTTCCAAGGCTCATATCTGTATAAGTCCTAAACCTGGTTTAAAAATTTGGGCGTGGGGGAATTGTTGTTGTTTGGGGAGGAGGGTGATAAAAATTTTGTAACTGTTAAAAGTCCTTTGTGTTGCTGGAAAGTTGCCAGATATGAAATCTTTTTTCCTGCTGAAAATTTCATGTTGCGATATCTTGAAAGTAATTAAGAACAATAAGAATCATGCTTAACTGAGGGCAAAGAGAATTTTCTGTGAAGGCTGATATTTGCAAGTTTCATTTTTATTGACAAACTTTGAATAAAGGAATAGCAATCTAAGAGTTTAATAAAAAGAAATCATTAATCATAAAGTAATTAATAGAGATTGTCCCTGCATATGGCCTACCTGTTGCATTTTCCTTCTGTGCCACAATTGAGACACTTTGTTAAGGATGTTATATTATGCCCTTTGAAGGAGGACAAAGGCAGCACTACTGAGTTTAGATGCTACAATGATTGCCAGGTTAGCAGCAACCTATTATCTGGAGACACATGAGAAAACTTACAGAGAATTTTAAACATTAGTTTGATTAGATACCTGGTTCATATGGCTCCAACCTGCTAGGAATTCACCCTCTAAAAGCCTCTGTCCTGGTTTTGAAAGACAGGTATCTGCCAGCAAAAGCTGGAATTTCCCTTTGAATAGAGAATGTAAATCCTCTCCCTCAAATTATTATAATTTTGCAATTAAGGGCTTTCAGGCAAAGATTTTGGGAATAGGAATAACAGTTCTCTACTAGGAATATTAAAAATACAAATGTAGTAGTACAGAAAGACAAGCAAATAAAACAAACAAAAACCCTAGCAAGCCCGGACAGTCAGGGACGTGACCTGACACCCTGTGGGTCAGGGTGTTAGAAACAGTCCAGATGAATCCCCCTGGAGTAACAGATGCAGTTCTGTGGAGTAGAGATGTTCCTGTAGAAAGTCCAGTGGTGGCGAGATGGGTCCAGTCTTCCTCCAGCAATCCAGTGGAAAACAGGAATGTCCTGGTGTTCCCACGTCTCTCTTTTATCTGGGTAGGAATGCTTGGGGCACCCCTCACTGGGCGGAGCATCTCACAATGGGCTGATGTAATGTGTCTTGTCATTGGTGAGCCTTAATGGCCCATTATCAGAAAGCAACAGACCACTTAGTTTCCCAGCATGGACCTAGGATTTAGACGGTGATTATGTATTTAAATCTGATTCTCAAACCCAGGCACATTCCATTCTTCATCCTTTCCCTTAGAATCCTCTGTATTCTTCTAAAGATGATGAGAATTTTCCAAGTCACAATGAACTGGATAATTTGATACCCAGATCCAGAAGTCACATATTTCTGCTGAAATACGTGAGGTGACCGGTCTGGTTGGTATTTTCAAAGCATTTCTGAAACTCTCCTGGAGTACTGGGGTCTCTAAAAATGTGGTAGCAAAGTTGCATTCTGCTCAGAAAGGGCACTTGCAGAAGAACTCCTTCCTGTACTCCCTCTCCACATTACACCCTAAAGGTAAGTAGACTTACATGTTGCTTTCTTTTCAGGACCACGCTAACTACCACCTGAGACCGCTCTTGTATTTTGCTAAGTAATTCTTCCATGTGAAACACAAGAGTGGTACTCAGAAGAGATCTTAGAGACCATGAGTTTTTGCTCTTCTAGAAACAAGTAGTAAACTACAAAAGATTCCTGATTCCTCTAGGATTTTCTTCCTGAATCAATGGTTCTTGAATTTTTTCCTGCACACTTTCAATAAATACAATGAAAAATATTCTGCCTTACTTTTCTTTAGTCTCTGAATCAAATTTTATTACAGGTAGTGAAAGTAATTGGTATAAAAGCCTTTGAGCAGAGCAAATCACTGACCAAAGCCTTGTTCTTCCTATACAAATGCTCTAAGCAGTAACATATAGTACAAAAGATGGGCATCACCAGCTGTGGTTCTGGCCATATCCTAAAAAAATTCCCAGGTATTCAAAAAGCTGTCTACTCTCAGCAGTTCTTTTTCTAGCATTCTGACCACTTTACTAGTTTCAGGCAGCTGCCTCTTTTAGTCAATCACATTCTTAAAGTGATAGAGGTTTTGAATTTTGTTTTGGTGCACACCATTGCCAGAAACACCACAGAGAGAGAGAGATACGATGCCAATTCAGTGCTCTGATTTCACCAAGAGAAATGGACTGGAAAATGATAAAGTTACAGATAGATCTAACTTTGACCAGTGCAGATTCTGAATTCACCCACGAAGCAACATTAAGGCATGGGAGGGCCCATCTCCAGATGGTGAAGAACTTTCACCTTCTCTAGATTCACTAGTCATTTCCTGTAATTACTGAATTGAATTACCTTCTTCAAGCCAAAAAAGTTTTATCATTGAGGCAAACAAAAGTAACTGTATAGTATAGCAAACTTCTGCTATCTGAATTTTGATTAGGAACAATATGTTTCTCCAAATTTAAAAGTCTTTCCAGTATTAACTAACTGTGAGAGGAAAATTCCTTTTTCCCCAATCTTGTAAAACTAGTGGAAAAGAAAATTAAAAATCTGACAATGAATATATGGGTTTTTTTAAGAGAAGATCTGGAGTGGAGTTTCTAAAATGTCTCAACTTAGCAGTAGCAGTACGAATTTGCTTTTGTTACTGATTTATTCACAGGAAATGGCTTTAAAGCATTGCAACACACCACAGATAGGATAATTAGGTACCGTATTTTGGGCTCTCACAGTAGGTTTTCCTCTAATATACCAAAAGAAGAATATTAAAAAAAAAAAAAAATTCAGAAACCTTCTACAGCTCTTAACATCCGGAATAATAAACTGTCTTGCTACCTTTGCACAATCTGTAGCTCCCCAGTATCTGCAGGAAACCCACAAGAAAAACCCCACTTACGCACATATTCACCACAGCAAAATCATGTGGTTGGCAAGGTGAAAATAACAACTGAAGCGTGATGCAGCTGGAATACATTTGAAATATAAAAAGGCAAAACAACCTACTCCTCAGCATTTTTTCCAGAAAAAGTTGTCTTTTATTGCATTTTATTATAAATATATAATCTAAACACACAAACATACCGTTAAAAGAAACAACTATAAAAAACCCCAGAATTTTACAATCATTTTAATGCGAGTTTTTAAAAGCATTGCAGTGTAAAATGTTGATATTCTGGAAGAACTCAAATGTAATTTAGTCATTCTGTGATACTATAATCCTTTATGTCAACAGAAACCTTCTCTGCTTCTCAAACTTGTCTACTCTTGAACTGCCTGAAATTGATGTTTGACCTTTTGGATTTAAAATCTACACATATATCAATTTATATCCATAACTGCACATTTTATAAAAACATGGCTAGACAGCTATCATGAAAATCAATTACACCTTATTTTAATTTAATGCATAACTTATTAGGTGATATCTTTAGACAAATAGTTGTAGTCATACAAGGAAGATTTACACTATGTTTAGTTTGTTGAGTGCCACTGTACAATACCTCTGTCTTTACAACATAAAATGCTTCTGTCAGAACTTTATAGCCAACAAATGTACAAAAAGCACATAGTTAACTTCAAAAACATGAACTCCAGGCACATTAGTTCTTAATTCTGAACAAAAGAGTAGGGAGGGGTGAACCATTGCTGTCCAAACAAAAGCCAAATAGGAATATTTTCTGGGGTTTGAAAAGGTTACACTAAATTTGCTTGTTTTCTTTCAGTTTTATGCACTATGGCACTTCCTAGATTCAGGCAGAAGCTCGAATACAGTGCTAAGAGAAGAGCTCTTCCTCTGCTACTGTATTTCTGCTCTGATGAGAAACAGGAAATACCAGCAGTCTCATGAGAGTTCCTTTCTCTGCAGATCCTCAGCTCAAATGGGGATCATTACACAGACCCATCTGAGCCTAAAAAATTTTTGAAATTGTGGGACACAAAAAATCCTAGCAGAATTCAGTAATTTGAAGATGCTTATAAATGCATAGGGAAACAATACTATTTATCTGACATGGCTACAACAAGCCTTAACTACTAACACTGAATGGAAATATCTCCAGGTCTATATACAAATATTTAAAATATGCTCTAACAAATAAATATAAATAAACATTTTATTATAGGGTTTCATGTCTTTACTTTGCAATAGCTTCAAGGGACTAGATTTTTCACAGATGTCTTTTTGTAATGTTCCTTCAAATTTTACCATTAAGTGTACGAAACCTTGGCCTCTGTGAACTCCACTTTTCAAATCCTTGATTAAAAGTTTCAAAACTCAAAAGGTATTCAACTTCAATTAACAACAAGAGAATTCATGAGCAGAGTGGCTACACTGGTGCCAAAAGTAATGCTGGCAACAGCCAACAGCAGTTACTTAGAGTATAAAAAAGACAAACAGACTGATCCTTTCTCTAGAAAGGATTTTGGCAATCTAGTAAGGGACCTTCTGAGACAGAAGGCGTATTTGGGTCATTATGTTTACTGGCAATATGAATCTTAAATTTCATTTTGAAAACAATCATATTTTTGGCCTCAGGATCTCGAGGTGATGAATCCAACAACTTAACTATGCATTGTGTGAAAGAGTGCTTCCTTTGTTTTGCTTTCAAAGTTCCTGTGTTACAAAGTGCATAATGATTCCTTATGCGCCTTCTCCCAGATTTTATTATGCTTTTTCCTCTCAACTCACCTCTGGTCTTCTTCCACACCAGAGGGATCTCTCCTAACCTATTAACTCCCTGTGTTCCATACTGCTCACCATGCTTCATACCCCTTACTTTTGTACTTTGTATTCTATTATCTACCTTCTGAAATCTGGTACCTGTGACTGCAAGTAATGTTCAAGATGTGAGCATATCCCAGATTTATTTAGTGGTGTGATGACTGTTTATTTTATTCTCTGCTGTTTGCCTCATTCTTTTCTTGGCTTTGCCTAGTAATATGTGAGCTGATGTTTTCAGAGGCCTGCCCAAGGAATCCAAATGTCTTTCCTTCAAAGTATGCTCACTTAGAATTGATTGCTTTGCAAACATAATTGAGGTTTCCCCCCACCCTCGTTCATTACAGATATTAAGACTCACAAGTAATCTTTTTACCCACTGCTAAGGATCACAAAGTCCTCTGGCAACTAGCCCTAGTTCTGGCCAACCTGAACAATATTTGATTATTGGAAAATTTCTTCATATCCTTGTTCCTCCACTTTTTTTGAGTCTCCTTATGAATAGCTGGACAGTTTTCCAGCACATACTCTCGTGAGACTCCAATGAAATCTCCCAACGCCATGAAAACTTATTCATATTTTGACCATTATCCTTGAAAGGATCTATTTTGCAGATGTTTTGCCTTTTCACAAACCATTGTGAAGGACTTTGTGAACACTTACTTTTAAATACAAGTACACTTGACTCATTAGACCACCACCATCCACATGCTGTTGACTCTTTCTAAGAAGCTCAATACATGAGCAGGAGCAGGTTCCCTCTACAAAAGGGTTTTGATGTTGGGTATTAGTTCTATTCGTTTTTATGGTTTATAAAGATTTGGCTGGTAATGCTGGTAATGAAGACAGAGTCCATAAATTGCCAAAGTATTCAAGGACTTCTAAACTCTGCTGTCACATTTTCTTCCTTAACCTCCTCAGATAGGATAACTCTTACAAGTGGCATGTTACACACAGCTCTTAGTTCACTTTTTTAATATCTGAGCTCTTTTAAAACTCCAGGGTGGCTCTGGTAAGCTTATTACTCTTACCCGTAATTTAAAAAAAAAAAAAATGCAGTGATAGACTGGCATTTAAAAAACAAGCAAACAAACAAAGAAAACCTAACCAACAAAGCCACCCTACAGGTTTCCTACCTATGTAATCCAATAGATATCTTTGTTATTCTCCTGCAGGACTGCATCTTCCCATTGCTTCTTGATGGCACTTATATTAGAGACTGCATTTGCTATGGATTACTTAGTAAAACCATTTTCTATGACTGTAACACATGAAGATGAAAACTCTCACCAAAGCAGCTAGACTAGGTCTTTAGAGAATTATGTACCTTTGAGAGAAAGACTAAACTAGGCTTAGTCACTGACAAAATAAGCTAATAGAGTCTGTGGAGAGCTTCAGTGAAGCAGCATGTACAGGCAAGACCTCTATCCTGTCCTCATAAAGAAGTACTCAAGATAGACAACACTACCAGATCAATACATTTTTAAAGGAAGCTCCTAAAATTCTTAAGAGCTTTGTAATTGTGACTGATGTTCAAATATTTTGATACAAAGATTTTCAGTCATAAAGAAGTTTTGGAGGAAGAACACAGAACACAGAAACTTCTTAAAACAGAAGAGGTGGTCAGAGTAGGAGTTGTGATTACTATTCTGTTTGCAGTAGCACTCAGCTGATCTGCTGCATATTCAGAATAAAAGGTTACAGAAAAATGCAAAATTTGAATCTCTTCCTAACTTTCTAAATCTCATTTAGAAAACTGTTTGTATTCGTAGTTTATACTGTCTTGAATCCTCATTAATTCTAGGCTATTCTGTCTTGTGGAAATCCATGCTACATAGTAAATTTCAAATCTGTTATTATTTTTTAATTTATTGTAAATGTACTTCTTTAAAATGCCATTAGTATACCCTGGGGTTTATATTCTGAGAGAAGATAAACAAATATGTATCTATCTCACTTATCACTTTTATCTAAAATGTCTTAAATCTAATGAGTTTGCATGTTAAATTTCAATCAATCATTATTTAATTATTTTAATTTCCCTGCCTGAGTTTTTAGCTTGGTTTTTTAGAGCAAGACATATTAATACAACATGTTCTATGACATTTTGTATTCCCCAGAAATACTAATGAGTACGAGTTAGCATAGATTACAAAAAAGCCTCTGAACACTTCTGCCTCAGGGTTTTAAAGGTCTGCTGCTTCAGATAGTTTTGACCAGATTTAGAAAAACATAGAATCTGGATGATTGCTTCCAAATTAGACTTTGGAAATATTCCACTTTCTCTAAGTTTCTACACAGCACCTTTCCCTATTCTGTACTCTCATACTAGTCCATTTCCTTCATTTTTCTCTTGTTCAGGTTCACACTTGACATTGTTTCCACTCCACAAGCATGCAGAATTTTACAATGTACTCTTTTTTTCTGTCACTTTGTACAAGTCCTGCACAAAAATACAACTCCAGAGACCTTTTTATAACACTGTTACAGGCTGTCATTTTAACAGCATCATTTGTCATGTGAATAATGTCCCTGGTGCAAGACGGCGTTAGTGTATATCCCAGCCTGTAACAAATCCTTTCAGGCAGTGCTGATAAGGTCCTTTCAGCTGCAGACTGTTCAGACCGTATTAGACACAGTCACATTAGGCCAGCATACTGTCAATATTCCCCTGATCCCTTCAGGCTGTGGAACTGCAGTCTGGCTTCCCCCTTCCTGCTCTAGAATATTTCCTGTAGTTAGTTTTTCTGCATGTCCCCCAGGGCAGACTCCCAGGCAAGGGCTGAGAGTATACACCTCCTCCTGCCAGTGTCTGGGGACTCAGCTGTTAGGATTCATCTTTCAAGAACATGTGAGGCTGAGCCATTATGTGCATGCGCTTCCTTGCTGTAGATGGTTTTTAGATTAATACTGGGCATCTTTTCAGGTGAGATCATAGGACTCTTGGGAGATGAGAGATCCAGTCCAAACCCATCCTTAACACTGCCAAGAGTTTCTCCTCCACATCATGGGATCTGCCTTACATACTGCAGCATACTTTCCTCTTTCCTGGCTGACTCCACAGAGTCCCTATTATAATAAAAATATTATCTCTGTTTTTCTGCCTTTCCTACGCTTCCTGCCTGAGAGCTTCCCTGAGTAAGTCAACAGAGGGTGTGATAGGTTTCTGCAATTACGGCCCTGAGCACAGCACCCTCTGCAGCTCATTCAGCTGCTTGCGGGTGGCCTCCTGGCGCGGCCAGCTCACGCAGGGAGGAGCTGACATCCTGCTGTACCTCGGCTGACTCGAGTATTGCATTTGGAGGTGTGCTGTCCTCAATGACCAAACATGCTGTGCTGAGGGCAACTGTCAAAAGATGGCCTAGATAAAAGTTTTTTGTTGCCCCTCCACCCACCCACTGGTGCTTGCCAGCTGTTCAGTTTTTAAGACTCTGCGTTAGACTGTCATTTCTTTGTCTTCCTCACTGGGGGATTTCCATATTCAAATCACTGTCCCCAGCAGAGGTTTTGGAGAAGACTGACTTCATGAAGGACGTGGCTACCTCATTGTTGTAAGTCCGGACAATTCAAGCTTTTTTCATCACTATAGGCAAAATCGAACATAGAGGAGGCAGAGTAACTGCCCTAAGCTCCATACCCCATCCTGTCACCGCTCTGTTAGTCCACTGCAACACAACCTCTCCTTTAGCTGCAAGAGATGAGGACCATGCAGATAGGTCTGAGTACCCACATTGTAGGTCTACCAGCACCCATTAATGTAGATTTTGCTTGGGCTGCTCCGTGAAAACCTCCTAGGAGAGCTGCTCTGCTGCTGTTACTGCCACATTGAAGTAACATGGTTACAGAGTTGAATTGCAACAGCTCCAGCTCAAGATGAGACCCCCTCTCAGCCCTTTCTTTAAGGACAAGATTTGGCCACTCCTATTAGTCTGTTTCTGCAGACACCAGCTCTAGTCTGACCATGCTTATACCCGGGCAGAGTTTCAGTGTCCTGCCACTTGCATCTGAGGGACTGAAGCTTGATGGTCCTGCACTGTCACCATCTGACAAAGGAGCTTGACAGCATCCAGCTGATTCCACACACATGAATACATTCTTGATTCACAAGAAGCAGTTCCCTCCAAATTGCAAGAGCACTTCTTAGAACACATAAAATGTAAAATCAGAGCTAAAAGTAACAACATGGTGAGGGTAATGTTATTATTTATTCAATAAATACTATACTGTATATTACAAATACCACAATGAACTGAGCAGTAGGAAAAATAGGTGCTTAAGTAGAAAATAGTAGATTTTGGAATTTAAATACATAATCTGTAAACTTGAATTTTAGTCCCTGGAACCCTTTCCCAAAGCTGAACAAAGCTAATGACAGTGGCTTCAAGTTTCAGTTTCTTGTTTGTTTGTTTTTTTTTTTGGTTTTTTTGTTTTTTTTTTTGGGGGGTTTTTTTTTGGTTTTTTTTTTTTGGTTTTTTTTTGAGAATCCTTTTAAAATTGATAATAAAACCACTAAAGTTGGATGGCAAAGAAACAAAAATATTAGCATTGATCTATGGACCCTCTCAAGACTCAGTCTCAAGACTGCACAATTTTGCCTCTAAAGATACCTATTTATCATCATCTTCTTTATAGTTCTTGATCACTACATTGTGATCAAGGGACAATAATGACAGAAGAGAAAAAAAATCCTGGTACTATTATTTGTAATTTATTTAGCAGATATAAGAAAAAAGACATATGAACTGCTATTTCCTTATCTTTTGTATATCAACTCACTTTCTTTCAGAAGCCTAAATTTTATGGGAAAGCATTAAAAGCAATTTTGCAAAAGGTCATAATTACAACAACAGCCAGCATTTCCTAACTAAGCTTGGGAACTCTTCAGTAAATTGTAATATCCAGTAGATGACATCTCTCTATTAATAGATACAGAAAATGTCCTGCTTTTCCTAGCATGTGTGTGCCACACATGGAAGAAATTTCCTGTTACAGTATTAACTGGACTATGAAAAAGAAGACATTCACTTCCAGGAGGCCTGACTGACAACTTTTCTTGTATTTTCCAGCAGGCTGGATACATGATACAGAAGCTCTGAGTAACAGACCTTTTACATCCCATTTATTATCCCTTTAATAGGAACAGATCTGTAGCATGATGAGACACATTAGTAAGGTCATATATGCATTTCCCTGGCAGGAGACAAGCATAAATTTCCACTGAAATTTATATGTTAACAGATGTAGTTTTTATTTGTGAAATTAATATTTGGTAATGAATGGTACCTATTTAATATATGTATAGTCTTTAAGCTTTGTAAATACAATTATTCTAGTTTGCAAACAAAAGCTAATCAATTAAACTGATGTAATTTAAAACAAGAGTGTCAGTCAGAAATAAATTGGGGAATTCTGATACATCTCATTCTGCCATGACTTTAAATAGTCAGCCTTTAAGAAAAGGTTGCATCTTCTGTTTGGTTTGACCCATACTCTTTAAGAGAAACCAAAACCTGAAGATTAATAAAATAAGTTCAGAGTACTGCACCTTCAGAAAAAAAAATGTGTAGAATAAAACCTCAGCTTTCTAGGAGGGAATTCACTTAGTACAAGTCACAAAATGGTAGGAAATGGTGTTATAATCACATTTAATAATGATTAATTTATACAGAACAAGATGCCTGAATGACTTTATAAAAACACACAGCAGAATAATCAGTAATTATTCTGGGGAAAGAGAGGAGGTGGATAGTTCTGACCATGTTTCCCTGTGCTCCTGCTGGCTTGGCTGCGTCTGCCAGGTGAGCGGCTTGCAACACTGCAGCTGCAGAGCTTGCCTGCCAGTGCAGTTACACAGACAAACCTGTGCCTGGGCTGGAAGACCCTACTTGTCTGGATGGAGGAGGAAAGCAGGACAAGGAGCCTCATGGAAGAAAGCATTTCTGCTACTCAAAACTGTATTCACACATACTAACATTCACACATTACTAACACAACACATAGCCTCAGTAAATACAGTGGTAAAGCACGCCTGGTGGAAATCCAGATGAGATGATGCTTGTGCTTAGGAGGGAGAAGTAAACAGTAACAATAAAGTGTTAAATATAACCTTAAAAGAAGGATACAGTTTGGAAAGAAGGAAACTGAGAGAGAAATATCTAACCATAAAAGAATGGGATTTTACACACTTAGTAACTTATAGTAAAGAGGTGAAGAAAAACTTACGGGACTTAAATAAAGCAGTATGGTCTCTTCTGTGAATATTCTTATGAATTACTAGATGGCATACAAATTGGAAAAAATGTCATTGGGTGCTTTTAAAAATCACCAAACATACTAAGTCTAGGACACACAGTCTCTCTATAAGCTAATTACAAGCAGGCTACATCACATTCTTTCTCATAAACTTGCACATTACAGAACTAAATTTAGGTTATGAAGATGGAGACAAATGCAAAAGGATTTCAGTTGCTGAGAAGTGTTTCACTTTACTAAAAAAA
>WEIU01017287.1:22430-45714 GCA_013389925.1 Aegithalos caudatus | reverse complement strand
AAAAAAAAAAAAAAAAAGAGAGAAGAGAAAAAAGAAGCATCTCCGGAGGTTTACTGCTAGCTTAGTTTCTGGTTTGTGTCAACTTGTTTATATCAGCTGCTGATTTGCGTCACTGGCTTGGCTTTGTGGTTGTATTTGGGGCCTGATGGACACCCTGGTGCATTAAGAAATTCACCACAACAGTACAGCATGTTAAGATCAGATAGCACAGCCTAATGTTGTTTTCTTAAGCACACACACCACACACAACTCTACTAAGAAGTTACTGCAGACAGCTAAGAGAGGTGAACTCTAGGCTTGATGCAAACCAGCTTTAAATTCGGATAATAAGAAAATGTCCATGTAGCACTAAAAAAGTGCATACTACATATTTTTAGGGCTACCAAAAGTTGTATGCACATTTTTTAAAAAGATTTATATTTCTAGGAATCAAAATACCTTATTTGTCTTCATTTCCTCTAACTTTTTAGTAGAGGCACCTTGTGCCACTGCCTACTTACTGTGTTGTACAGGGAAATTTTAGTACTTTGAGATGTAAAATATTATTTTAGCTGTGGTTTTAATTAGCTCATCAGAAATTTTAAAAAGTACAACCTGAATATTTAAGCTTAAACTTCTGATCATTTGCAATATTGTCCACAATATAACTTAGATGCTCTGCCTACAACACACAGGGTGCCCATACAGAAGTCAAAGTTACACTTTAAGCTTTGTGCCCATGATTAGATGGCGCACGTTCACACATACAGAACTGCCTAATTAAAATGCCTATTTAACCGAATGCTTCAGGAATGATGCCTTTCTGCTATTCCAGTTGCACAAACTTTAAAACACTAACCAAGGACTACTGGAATTCTGAGGGCAGACTTCAATAAAGCTTTTACTTCAGCTGAGGTTCTGCTTCACATTTTCTGTTCAAGTTTCCAGAAAAAAAAAAAAAAGCCTTACAATTCTTTCTATTTTTGTGATCGCTCATAGAAGGTCTAGTGAACAAAGAGAATCCACCCTAACAGACATATTTCATAAAACAAAACAAAATGTTTTCACACCCATGTTTGTCTTATGCAAACTTTCTATAAGAAACAGCTGATTCAAGAGCCTCAAAATATTCCACCAGCATGTTCCTGAAATAAAACATGGGTTTTCTGTTTAAAAATGACAAATTTGATCAGATTTATGTGAAGATATTAAAATTACTTCCAGTACAAATACTACAGTTAAAATCTTTTGACCAAAATGTTTTAATTCTCTTTTTCTTTCTGAAAATTTCAAAATACTTGGCTTCTGCTCAATTTGAGATGAAGTCGGATTTTGAAATCTTGAATTCTTGAGTGAAGCAGAATGACTATCCCCTAGGTTTTACTGATAAAACACCAATTTTAGATTGAGGAGCTGCCATTCTAGAGACTACCCAGTGAATCCAGAAAGACCCACCAAAGCAAAAAGAAAAAAACTTGTAAAGAACAATAATCCAATTTTTAAACAATGGGTCCTGGAACAATCCAGGGAAAAGCACATCCTAGTCTGTATAGTCTAGAGCTACTTTTCAGAAGCGTATGGTTCACTACAGCAGAATGTGTACAGAGAGAGTGCTGCTGCCTGCACAGAAAATGGAAGTGAATATCACAAGAGGTGCTACAGCAGCTCTACGCTTCCCAAAGTATTCTACAATGAAGGAGTAACTCATTTAGTAGTGAGTATAATTTCCTGGAGGGATGTGCAGTACTGCCCCTATGAAGTAAAAAAGCTGACCTCCCTATCAGTCCAAACACAAAATGGCCATTCTCATCCTGAGGATCTTCTCCTTTCTCCCCCTCTCCTGTGTGTTGACCCAAAGCACCATATTGCATCCTGACTGACAAGGTATTCACCTACAGTCATCACTTTTGATAGATACTTTTTTCAAGAGGAGCTGGAACATATGGTGTCAAAGAGAAATTTATCACTTGGCAGCTTGACTTGATGAGTTTGACCTGCATTTTGAAGTAAATAGCAGATTCTGTACAGAATTGTCATGATTTACTCTTTCATAAGTATAATACAACAGCAAATGCTAAAGACAGTTTTTATTGAGTCTTTATTAGTAATTTCTGTTAAAACTTAGTTGAGAGAAGCAGAGGAGTTTTGATTTCATTCAACAGCTTTTATAAATATTTCCTCATCTAACTCTATATCGGCACTCCTCTGTTCTGGAACTGAGAGCTCCCAGAAACATTGTGAAGTGTTAACAGAGCTGGTGAAATCTGCCACACCAGCTGGAAAAGCCACTCTGAGGATCTGGTGAGTAGGAATGAGCCAGAAATTTAGCCAGAATAGGTCTGTGGTTTCAGGGCCGTGCCACGGACTTTGGGCTTTAAGGAATTCTGGTCCTGCTGGCTCCAGCATAGGAGGGAAAAAAAATGAGGAACAATAAGGAGCAATTTGGCCATGGTTTGGTGTATGAAAACTGTGCTGAAGATAGCAGAACTCCCTGGATGTCCAACTCCAGCACAGGGAGGATGGAAAGAAGAGCACAAAAGGGGTGAGCAGTGGTGTCCAGTGGGTTTGTGCACCAAAGAGCACTGTCACCTCATCCACATGGGAGCTGCTTCCTTTGGGGGTCCTTCTGCTCTTCACCACTACAATAAGTCAGGAGTTTTGCCTTCCTCATGTTTTCAAGTCTCTCTTGATTCAGCTGTCCTAGAGTTTTTGTGGTTCCCAAATTCTATCCTTTCAGTCCTCCTTAAAAATAACAGAAGGGCCCCAAAGTATGCCACTAAGACAGTCAGAGAAATTTGGAAAGGAGGTTTTGGAAAAATATTTACTATGTGAACACCCTTCTGCTGGTCTTCATAGGAACTGAACTAAAAGACCAAGGGGGAAATCTGAAACCAAAGCTTCTAACTGAACCCACAATTAAATAAAAAATCAACATGCCCTTCCTATAATGGCAACTGAAAAGCTATGTCAGAGCACAAGTCTTTAGTGTCTTTATAGCTTCACAATAAGTTTTTCCAATTTGTTTAAGTGTGTACTAGTTGAATAAGGTACACAGAAAGATGTGTCCTCTTTGGTGCTCTGCTGAAAACTAAAACAAATTCTGTTTAGTTCAGAGGTTTGACTAACTGCTTATTGTTAATTCTGGCTATTAGTCACTTGCTTTGATGTAGTTAAGTTGGGAAATGAGAAGTTAAGTCAGTCCTTTAGTCCAACAATCCTCTCTAGCTGAGAACATAAGAAAATTAAAATTTGGCTTTAATACTTACATTTTATTTCTTCAGACATTTCAGCATTAGGAAATAATTTTTGTAGGGAAAGCAACTACTTTTGAAATAAGCACCTGTAAACTGCAGTGTACATTATGTTGTTTGAGTCATATACTTAGTTTCTCACACTCCTTGTTTTATGTAACTGACATGGTAAGAACGGGTGAGGCAGAGTTAGTACAGTTATATAATGTGATAGAGAAGCTACTGTGGAGCTTTACTATACCATGACAGAGACAGCTACAGCAACATAGGGGAAAGTCATTCTCGGCCCAAGAAAATCACTGCTTATCACCAGTGAAAGCTGCTCTGATGGTAGGTGAAAAACCCACTTCAGTGGTTGCAGGTACTTGGACTGTCCATAAAAATGAATATTTTATATTGTTCAGAAGAGAATTCTGAGAATAACACTACAAATAGAATTTAATAACTTCAAAGAGAACTTAGAAAATTTTCACCTCAAACAACGAATATCACAGATTTAAGCACCCAGATTAAAAAAGGTGGAGGACAGTAAAAAAGATGGAGTATCCCCTGCTTCATTCCAAAGAGTTGAAATGTGGGAAGGCTTGTGGACATGCCATATCAAACAAAAAATTCTCCCATGGGAAATATCTAGCTGTATGTACAGGGCAGTATGACTGTAGATGAGAGAGTGAGAATATGAAGCAAAATACTGCTTTGCTAAACAGCCTATCAAAGACATCAACTTGGCATCTTTTGAGATATTTGTCCAAAATTTCATGGTTTTAAGCTGTTGCAAATCAGAGAGTAATTTTGGGAGAAATATGTAAACAGGTCAGTATGACACTCATCAGATGAATGGATAACTAAATTGAAGACAATGTCAAATGCTGTAATGCAGTTATTGCTCAACTTCCATATTTAACTGGTTCCAGTATCACTGAATAAAAACACAGTTTAATATATTACAATATCCAGCTACTGGCTTGGTGACCACTTCAGGTCAAAGATTCAATCAGTTTTCTCCTTAGAGTTTAACAGAACACAGATTTGAGACTCAAAAAATCTTGTGCCAAGACACTTCAGTGTGTCACAATTTCCCTACAAATTAAACAAAGCACAGTATTTTTAACTCTTAGAAAAGCGCTTTCAAATCAACTGATCAACCCTCAGAAACTGTACACGTGCCATTACTTGTATGTTTATTTGAATGCACCACTTGGCATGATAATATTAATAAGGCCTATTAATATTAATATTTCTGTGTAAATGCATACATGTTTTTACCCAAATTCTTGATTTAATGAATACATTCATGTAAGTTATCACAGTTGTCCTTCTGGCACCTTTATAAAATTCATGAATGACGCAGAATATGCTGTTCTCCTCCACTATTTTTCAAGCTGTCTGTATTTCTCAATTTAATGTTCATTTAAACTAGTTTCCTGTACACAGAGGGAAGGGTTTCTAGCAGAAAAATACTGATGTAGCCACAACAGGCTATTTAAAATGCTCTCCCTTTTACCCATCCCTCCCCCATCCCTGATGGAAGCCTAGCAGACGTGGTAAGTTGGAAAACACATGCACTTTGCAACTATTACTTTGCATAATCCATCAATTCAGAGTGAATTTCCCTTCCCTGCTGCTAAAGCCAAGCCTCCAGGCTGAATCTGAACAGCCAATACCTTCTTTTTCAATGAACTCTGCAACAAGATGTTAAGAGAAAGATAAGGTACAGTGTGTCAGTACTCTGGTGTTCATCAGTGAGTTTACTGGCTCATTATTTTTAATTTCCATTGGCTCATAGCATATCTATATTATGACAAGATAACCCAGGCTGGAATGGACCTCAGGAGATTTCTACCCCAATCTTCTGCTCAAAGCAGGATCAGTTGTAAGGGCAGGCAAGGTTTCTCAGGGTTTTATCTATCCAGGCCATGGAGAAGACACAGGCCCACTGGGGAAATTATTCCAGTGTTTGATTGTCCTCACGGTAAAGAAGTTTTCTTCTTATATCCATTCTGAACCTCTCTTGCTTCAGTTTATACCTTCTGTCACCATGCAGCACTGTGAAAGGATCTGTCTGCTTTTCCATGGTAATTTGATGATGGCAAGGGCAAGGCTATTTCATCTTCCCAAAGCTTTCTCTCTTGCAGACTGAAAAAGCCCAGCTCCTTCAGCCTCTCTGCAAAACAAGTTCTGTAGCCTCCTGACCACCTGGGTTGCCTTCTGCTGAACTTGCTCAAGTTTACTAATGTTTTTCCTAAAATGGAGAGGTCCGAAACTGGACATGGTCTTCCAGATTTCATTTCATGACTAGAGATCTCATGAGTACTGAGTAAGAAGGCCAGTTACTTCTCTTGATCCTGTTAGCATAGCTCAAGATGCTGTTTTTCTTTTATGCCAGGTTGTGCTGCTGGCTCATGTACAGATTGCTGTCTGACAATACTCCCATAGCCTTTTTTGCTTTCACTATCTTTGTCTAGCAGTTCCTGCTGTCCAAAGCAGATCTTATGCTCATAAAATCCAAATTCCTGTAAATGACATCAGCTGTGCAACTAGACATTGACCCACAGAATCCATCAGCCCCTCCAAGCCTTTCCTCTGCACTGGCAAACACCTAGGTCTCAAAAACGTTGATCTTCATTCCCATAGCTGTCTGATCACTCCTGATATGTTCAAGGTTCCTGCTCCAGATGTATTAGTGCTGCCAATGTACTTAAGCAGCAGGAGAAATAGCACATGGGTCAGACAAGCCTTGGCAGTTTCTTTGCAGCATGCTGGGTCTGAGTTCCCAGCAAGCACTGGACTTGTTAGACAGCAAGCTAATGGACGAATACTTGAATGGCTACTGCATGGATACTTGAATCTTTAACTAGTTTAATCTTTCCCAGCAGTAGAGTCTGGAACTGAGGACACCAGAAAAAAACACCCCAGAAGATCTAGAAGTGAAGTCCAAAGCAGCTCACCAAGCTGCAAGCACTGGAAGAGTCCAAGAAGTAGCCCAGCTCCATGGCATGTTCCCAATCCCATGAATTGCCACTGAATGCCAGTTCCCTCTTTGCAGCTCCTAGTTACTGTGTTTCTGAAAGAACCTTGTTACAGAATTAGCCTGGCTACAGTGTGGGGTACCTCCTCATGAGGCTAGATGTCCACTTGAAGGTGTCCTGACAGCAGTGTGCTCATGAATTCAATCCCCCCTCTCTGCACTGCCCTCACAGCAGCTGGAAGCCAAGCACAGGCAACTGTCTCTCCACAATGAAACTGTTCCATCACCCTCATTGGTTGTGTCCCTTCTTGCAAAGCAAGCCTGGCAAAGCACCCCTAAAGCATTGATCAGTTGTGGAGGCCATAACCACACACCCACATCACATCCACAGTAACTGGAAACGCAGCACAGGCACGGAATCATAGAATCCTTGGTTTGGAAAGGACCTCTAAAATAATTGAGTCCAACCATTAAACCAACACTGTCAATAACCGTGCCCCTAAACACCTCATCTACAGGTCTGTTCTATATCTCTGGGGATGGAGAATCAACCAACCACTTCCCTGGGCAGCCTCCTCCAATGCTGGATAGTCCTTCTGGTGAAGAAATCTTCACCTCACCAAGGTCCTAGATCAAGAGCCTCTGCTAATGAGACCATGAAACTGCTTTAATATCCTCTGAGCAGGTCTCACTTAACTCGTGGCTGCAGCTGCCCCTGTAACATCCAAAACCTGATAGGATTTCTGTAGAAGTCACCACTTGGTGTTTATGACAGATGCATATTTTCTACTTTCCATCAGCAGTTGGTATTATGAGCCTATGTAGTATTGTTAGGACCTTAGGTGTGTCACTCTTAAATTCCTAAGATGCCTTTGGTGAAGAGTGTAAGGATCAGATATTGTTAATCTTTAATAATTGTCATATTACTCAAAAGAAGAGTTTCTTTAAGACAGTGAGTTACTTAAAATACCAATTTTCCTTTCTTTGGACTTAAAAATTGTCTCAGTCATCCAAAAAAGAAACTATGTTATAAAAGAAGATGTTACATATATAAGGTTATGCCATGTCTTTTCAATATGCATCTATTTCTCCCACTGCAATAAAAAGATGTGCTGGCCTGCACACTGATGGGTAGATTTTGGTTTAAAATACTGACACCCTGTTTAGCCTAAGACAGATATCATCAGAAGTGATAGGGTAAAAATGTGGCCAAATATTTTTCTTGTATCTTTTTACAGTGCTCACGTAATTCTCCGGAGAAAAGGGTCAAAACAAAATAAAACTCAACATTTCAAAGCTCTGCTCATAAAATAAAACAAATGTCAAAACTCCTAGACTGTAACAAACACTATGAGATGGAGAAAATATGGTAAGAAAAATATTTCTAATCCAGAATGCCAAATAGACTCTCATACATGATAAGGAGGAAAAAATACTTTGAATACAAGAAGAGTCTAGTTTAAAATGAGGTAGAATAATAAACTGAACATTTAATAACAAAGGAAGACCTAAAATTAACTAAAGTATGCAATGTGAAAAGTTATGAAAAGACCGTGAAATAGAAACAGTGTTTGACAGGGGAATGTGCAGTTCTCATTGCTATTGATAGAATTTGTACATATATCAGAGACAATGTGGTTCATTGTATATAGCAGAATTCATAAATCACAAGACAAGATCCAGAAAAATGAGCAATGATTCACCATTACCATACTTTCAGCCCTTTGACTTCACAGGTAGGCATTGCCTTGTCTAGTTTACATGGGACTAAAAATCTGTGTGATGACACTGAACTGATATTCTTTGCTCACCATTAGGAGGAACATCTGGAGTCATGAATTGCTCATGACAGATAAAACCATTGGCACAGAATCCTCTCAAATTTAATTTCAGAATTCAGAATAAACTGGAACTTCAGTTCACAAAAAACTACTTTCTTAAAACAGGGGCTTATCACAGGCAATAGAAGCAGTGAGGAGCTGCTATCTATGCCTTACCACTAAAGACTTAGAAACTTGAATTTAAGCATCCAACAGTTTTGAATACACTATTCTGACATACATTCTCCAAAGCAAAATATTTGGGTATTTTAGTAGGGTTTTAGTTCTTTACACGAGTACCATCTAGACATCTTTTCCCGATGTGGGATGAAAAATATTTCCCAATCTTGAAATTTTTCATGGAACTGAAATTAGGTTTGCCAGCTTGCACTAGTTAGCACAAAAGCCATTTCAAAAGAAAATACAACTATTTGATGTAAGTAGGTACAAGAGCACATATTTTAGAACACAAAGAACTAAAGTAAACTTCAGCTGTTGTTTTCAACAACAAACAAATATTTCCATAGTCACAGGGAGTGAGCCCAAGAGGCCTGGACACTGTTTGCACACACCGATCTCAGAAGTGCATTGGGATGCAGTGCTTGGAATTACTCCTGTTATGGGTTCATTGCATAGCAGAATGTAGGAAGTCAAAAAGTTTGTGAAGGCCCATTCTACATCTCCAATGTCACCATCATATAAAGTGAAAACCTTTGAGATTTCTCAAACTCTGAGTGTGTAAAAAATATTTATGTATGGAAGCTGAGCTGCTTGCTGAGTTTAAGGAGATTCTTGGGGCAATGCTGCACACAACTGAACTGTTAGCAAGCGCATTGGCTGTTAGCTGTGAGCATCACGTTACACACTTTCTGTCTTCTGCAGAGCAACTGGGCCAAGCTCATGTGCTAGCAGACAGCTTTGGCTCAGGAGAAGGAGATGATGCCTCTCCCAGCACCCTAGGTGGTGCTCTGAGAGGGCCTCATAGCCATGACTGGCTTCACCTGAGGACTTCTCACACATCCACTGTCCATTGGCTCAGGCTCATCCCAGTCTAAGCTCAGATTCTGCTGGGTGATCTGGACTGGTTTTGGCTGATCCTCCTCCCTGCCTGGAGCTGTCAGATGGCAAGTGTTTGTAACCAAACAGCCCCCTTTTATTTTGTCTACACCTGAAAGAGTTCACTGTAAAACTTGAAAATGGAAGTCTTGTAATGCATCACACCACAAGCCTTTTAGGATGATTTTGTCAAGAAGCAATTTATATGTATATTGACAATATTGTGCTGATAGAGGTCAGTATGTTAAGAGCAACATTAATTGAATTACACAGCACCATGAAACTTCAGTAAAACCTGCTGTGTTTTCTTAGTATTTGGGCTATAAAGTTTCTCAGTAAGTCAGAGTATTAGCATCAGTAGTATAAAGCATTATTTGATATTGCTACTGTGTGTGGTTTAGCTGCACATAACACTACTTAGAAGATGATAAGATTTTTTATTCTGTGAAAAACTTTTTTTTTTAAAGCAACTTTAGTAAATAGTTTTAAAGTTACTCTTCCTATCTGAAATCCTGAGAATGGAGCAAAACAGCTTATCTGCAGAAGAAAAAATATGAGGAAAAATGCTTGATACTTTCAATTCCCTCCCCAAAATAATTGAAAATAAGAAGCACTAATAATTAAAAGTCACAATTCAAGTACTATTGTACCTGGTTATTTTTCAGTTCCTAGGTTCAATTGTATATTCACTATAGATGGAAAGACATGACTTTGTGGTTCTGAAACTATTTGCAAGTACCCGTGGGCATAAAGAATGACCTTCAATTTTTCTTCTGCACCAGTTATTCTTCCCATGAGAGGTATAGCTTCAACCTATAAAATCTAGTTCTAGGTGTACATAGCTAAAATTTAGCACCTGCTTGTCAAATTTGAGAATGAAATTTTGCAGAGAAGCAAATTGTTAACTTAAGACAATAAAATATGGGATAAGTATAAACAACATGTATCTTCTGCTGTTTCTGTTTACTTTAAATGGGTGACACTGGATTTCAGTTAGTACAAACTGAACAGCTAACCTACGGTGGTAGGAAATAATTCTGCTTTACTGGCACTATTCAAAATTAGAGTTCTAGAGCATTATGGAAATGTGGAGAGTCAGTCTAACTTTGCTCACCAAAATCAGTACACAGTTTCTCGAGGACAAAGAACCCCAAATACTACATGAAATTTTGTCTGAAAGTCAGATTTAGGATGTAGCTGGGGGCATGGTTGCCAGTGAAGCACAGGACTGGAAAGAAAGGCCTTCTGCTAGAGCCTGGGAGGCTGGGCAGGTGACTGGAGCTGGCAAATGAGCTTTGGTTCACAGTGCATAGGCTGTGGGCCTGCAGTTAAGGCCAAGATTCAGGTCTGATTGTGTCAGGTTTTAATCAATGACAGTAAGGATTGAAGACCCCTGTTTATCCTGGGAATTACAAGGAATCTGGCGCTGATGCAAGCAGCAGCAATGAAAGATTCATGGTATTTTATTTGATATTTAGTTGTCACCAGGCTGTAGATAGCTAAAATGAGTGTATGCTTAGGGTGTAGGGCAGAAGAGCTGTAAGAGTTTGCTTTGCTTCACTGTGCAAGGCTCAAGTCTCTGAAGCATTTTTCCCATTTCCTTTTAATAAAATACTTGGAAGTTTTTTTGGTTTTTTTTTTACCCAGTAGGGCTGCAAAGTTGTCCAAATATGAAGATCATGGTAGCAAATACATCACTACTGTACCTAAGGAAACAGATAAGAAGAAAGCTTCATAAACCTGTTTTACAAAGCTTTTGTAAAATCAAAGAATGGAGGAATTTACCATGTAGCCCATTTCAAAAAAAAGTTTAAGGTGACGAAACTGATATGAAAAATTTAACAACTGCAACAAGCAGGTGAGTATTGGATTCATTCACCACTGCTCATTCATCTTCAGTATCAATGAAGACCTAGTCCCACTTAATACTAAATATTTTCAGAAAAAAAGTCATTATGACTATTTTTAAGCTGAAAATATTTCATCCCTGCATTAAATCTGCAGCGTTTTCTGCAAGGTGCTAGTGTTCCTTAGTGTGCCCCAGAACAAGACAGGAGTGGTAAAAAAACCAACTCGAAGCCTAAACCCAGAGAAAAAAACAGAAAAATCATACAGCTTTTATTACCTTATACAATATCTGCTAATTTCTCTCTACAGTATAGATGTCTGTCATAAGGCACTATAAAAGAACAAAGTTTCACTTAAACTTGTATTCAACTTTTCCTTTTTGAAAGTAATAAGTGCAAATTAATATGATAATCAAAAGGAAACAGGACACAATTTTATTCAGGAACTTGATCAACACACTTTTGTTCAGAAAATAATAATGCAGCACTTGAGGAGAAGGGTTGGCATTTAAACAAAAGCTGGATGCATATAAAACAATGTTTTAATCTGTAAAAAGGTGAAAATCCTTTTTGCTTAACTGCCACACATAGAAGTTGGAAATAAATAGCTTTTTTAAACAAAACCACATTGTCTTTTTAAATTATTGCTCATACAGAACTCTAGGTACACAAGAGCAACAATACTGTTTTCTTAGACCATTTCCTACTTCTTTTGAAAATGATCCTTACTTTTATGATTTTTAGCTTCTATTCAGAATATAACATAAAATTTATTTGCTTTAAAAGAAATATTACCTTGCTTTAGGATTTGGTTTTTTGGGGAGGGGAGTGAGTTTTTGTTGTTTGTATGGGGGGTTTGTGGGTTTTTTTGTTTGTTATTTTTGGTTGGTTGGTCGGTTTGTTTGTTTTTTTCATCATCCATTTTAGTACCGGATAGAGCTGTACAAAATTGCCATAAAGTAAAAAAAAATTCCCAGTCTCATTCCCTGGAGAAAAGGAATGCGTAGAGAATCCAAGATTACAAAAACAGTCTACAAACAGTAAATTTAAGCATATTGTATTCAGTTTCTGTTGAAAACTCTAGCAATTTTGAAGAGAAACCGCATAAGAAATGCTGGCTTAACATTCTTCTTGCTCAAAAGGAAACGGTTCTTTATGGATTTTTGTGAGAGTATTACCAATACAACTAATCTGACACAAAGGCTCAAGACATCCATGTTTTTGTCATTCAAGTTGCCCTATATCATGGCTGAGTAAAACCAGGCAGAAAAATATAAGAAAACCAGATATTCTTTGAAGTTTTTTAACTGAAAAGAGATAAACATGTAAAGATACAACTAAAGCAAATTTTAAGAGAGCAAGGTTTTTCCAGTGAACAATCCCCCCCCCTTATTTCTAATATAATTTTACATCTCTATGTTACTAAAAAGAAAATAAACAGTGCATTTATTGGAAAAGTCCGTTTTCATCTGAAAAAAAATATTTTTAGCATAGAGAGAAACTTAAGTCTGAAGCAAGAAAACGCTTTCAGCTGCAAACCACTTAAAAGATTATGACGTTCCACAGCATGTGTGGGTCACTGGAACAATGGTGCATTCTAGGGGACAACTTAGTACTCCTGTGTCTAAGCAACATGGTTATATTTTGAGTATACTGTGATTTTTTTTTTTTAAGAGCAAAGAGGACTGTGAAATTGGAGTATCTTATCTTTTGCCATTCCAGGTCAGCAGCTAATTCACTAAAGCATACAAAATTCTATATATTTTTCCATTTTTATGTATGCAATCTGACAAATCTTCCTTTTCAAGGTGCCTCTAAGAGATGAGGCCAACTCTCTTACCCCACTAAAAGGGCTTTGAGGAACTGCAGTGCAGTGGTTACAGGAAGGCAAAATATGCCTTTGGAGTTTTCTTCCCAGCATTTTTCAGGCTGTCTATGAATTACTAAAAATGAGAATAGTATTACACCACTTTGAAAATATCACAGCATTCAGAATTTCTTTTGCATAAAAGAAATATTAGCACTTAATATTACAATTAACTTAAGACTCTGTGATTCAGCTTTATGTAAAAAACAACACTTTTTAAGAAGTTAACATGTAAAAGACTAATTCTGTAAAGCAAGTAGGAAAGTCTCTCAGTTTACTTAAACCAGCAGAATTTGACCCAAATTATTATTTGCCTTTAACATGGATCTTGTGTTGCTGAAGTGTATGAAAAGAATTTCCAAATCAGCAACCCACAACTATAATTTGGCAGTATGTGGCTTCATATCAGAGGTTGCAAAGAAATGTTTGGTTTTATTCTGTGAAATATGGACATCTCCCACAAAACTCAGAACTGTGCATTAATATAAACTTGGAGTAAAATAACCAAAAGGAACATACTTTGTAGTGCCCAGAAATGAAACAAAACAGAAAATCTGAAGAAATTTTCTTCGATATATTACTCTTAAACTTCATAATATTCAATAGCTGGAAGCTATTAAAATAGCATTAAATCATTTAATTTGATCTTACTATTAGATTTTACCCAGGTAGCTGTACATAAATCTGTTCATAAAAATGTTTCCATTCTCAGATAACTAAGCTGTATGTCCCCAGCATAGAAAAGTTTGGGTTTGGGTCTCAAAAGTGACAGATGCTAGCTAAGCAGAGATGAATATATCAGCACACAAACCATACTGGTAACTGCTGAAGGAAGCAAAAGTTCTTGTCTACCCAGAGACAAAACTCTCCCGGTTCTGAAAGCATTAGTATGGGCCTAGTAAGCATCTCAGCCTTGAAAGTACCTCAGTACAAGTTTCCCTCTAAAAAAGAGAATTGGTCCTACCTTGTAACTCTTCTGCAGTTCTGCTTTTGTGATCCTCCTTTGATCCATCTCAAGGAACTTCAAGGCTCAGCAAGCACAAATATAGAAGCAGAGGGGAAAGTTTGAAAGTGTTGTTTGGAAATTACCTAACCATCGGTTTAGCAGCAACTCCTATTAAAAAAGAAAAACAAATCATGGAATGAATAATCAAACCACTGCATGACTGAAGCAGCACTCATCATAGTTGTGTTGAAAATTAATTGTGTCAGATGACAGTTTCTTTCTGTGAAAAGAGTAACATGCTTTGAGAGGGTAACACTGTGCATAAGGAAGAGGCAGCAGATGCCATATACTCATCTTTTGTAGTGTTTTTGACACTCTTTTTCACATACCCCTGGTTTGCTTATGCCAATGTTACCTAGGTGTAGAGGAAATATGCCCACTGAAGGTACGAAACTGGTAGAAAACCTATTTAGAAGTAGTTATCATTAATTCACTACCAATGTGACATCTGCAGGAGTCTACCCTGGGGCTGATAGCGTTTGCTGCATTAGTTTCTGAAGTGGGTTGTAAGGCAAAGAGGAAGCTTTTTAAACTGGCAGTTACATCAGGCTGTGAGGAACTGCAAGCATTTTGGGCAGGAGGGCTATAATTCAAAGTGATCTTCACAAACAGGAAATAAATCTGAAAAAGGAGACTGCAACTTAGTAAGGACATGTGCAAGATGTAGATGCAGAGCAACAAGCATACACACAATTTGGAGAATGTTTATCTGGCAGCTGTGCTGAAAAGGATCTGAAACTCCAGGATTGACATGTTGTATGTGAGTCAACAGTATCAATGCCATTGGTAAAAAGCACAAATGACTATCAAGCAGAAAATTGATAAAGTTGTTATTTTACCTTTTTCAACTCTAAGGGCTTACCTGGAGTACTGTGTTTAATTCAGGTACATTTTAAGAGGGTTTTGGAAAAATTCCAAAGCCTAACAAAAAACAACATGCACGGCTGAAATCTCTAACACATCATCTCTGAGGATAGACCAAAAGCACTGAGATTGTTTAGGCTGAAGAAGAGACCAAGGGGGAAAATAGTTTTAGTGTTTAAATTCTGAAGAATGCTTCTCCTGACTAGTGCATAGAGGAAGGCAATAATTTATTCTGTTTGTAGGTAATAGGAGTAATATGCATATGCATGGCAGCAAAAAAAGGCATTATTAGCTGATGCAATTGTCCCACTCTACTCAGCACTTGACAGGCCACACCTGCAGTCCTGATCCCAACAAAGATAAATGCAGACAGTCTAGAGAGGGTCCAAAGAAGGGACACAAAGATGATCCACGACTGAAGGAGTTAGGTCTTTTCTCCCCGGAGAAAAGAGGGCTCAGAGGAACCTCATCACAGTATTACAGAATTTAAATGGTGTCTACAAGGAGACCAGAGGATCTCTCTTCACAAAGAGCCACATGGAAAAGACAAAGGGCAGTCAGTACAGGTTACACTGGGAGAGGTTTCATCTTTATATTATATAAACAGAAATTGTTAAAGCAGTCAATCACTGCAACAGCCTCCCCAGGGACATAGTAGAGGCCCCACTACTGGAGATGTTTTCAAAATGTGACTGGACGGGGTGCTAGATAAGCCCATCTAAGCAGGCTCTGTTTCACGTGAAAAGTTGGACCAGATCATCTTTTGAGGTCTTTTCCAACACATGTTGTTCTATGAACTTTTTCAGACCTCAAGTAAAAATGCAGCACCAAACAGTGGGGGAACAGGTGTAAAATCCAACTCCAGATTTTTAAGAACAGTCTGTGATGATATGTATATTATTTGCCTTGCATTGGAGAGGCCAAAAAGAATGCAGGTCACTTTAGAGTCCTGTGTTCTATGATTCTGAGGCATGCATACCAAATAGACTTTTCTCTCCGCATCTCATTTGGTTATTATCAGTTATCAACTACTAAAAGTGGTAAGTAGAATTAAAACAATGAGGCTGAGAAAAGCAGGCTCTAAGAGCTTATTAAAAATGAAATAAGTTTGGGTAGTGCAAACAGAAGATGAGAGCTATGAAACATCAAAATTACATAATAGTTCCAAGTATAGTAAAAAGGATAGTGAGAACTATAAGTAATTTCATAACCATTCACTAGTGACTAGACTTATATATGTATATAAGAATGAAGATTCAAGTGTATTCCAGCATTATCTAATAATGCAGAGAAGTGAGCTGCAGTGGGGAAATAGAAAACCAAAACCATTTTGAGAAGGTGATTCAATAAGCTCTATATGAAAGCCTGAGCGAGTGGGGTAATACAAAAATAATCTTTACTTCTTTGAGGATCTGCAGGCCCAAGTAAGAGAAATGATCAAGAGACCAGATGTGCATTTTACTACAATGTAAAAGTAGAATAATTGAATCAAGAGCTGAAATGGAGAATGATAGAAAATTACTGTATTTGATAGGTAGAACCAAACTACCTATGATCTTATGAAAGATTGCTAGTAATATGACCTTAGCCATGAAACAGTTTGCAAAATCATAAAAACAGCTAGCAAGAAACCTTGTTTATCAAAACACCAAAGAGATAAGTAAAAGTATATATTAAGTATTTCAGGAATAAATCAATTAACCTCGATCCTGCTATTTTCCAATACATTGGTATTATGTAATAGGTTTTCCATTTGAGTGATTTATGTACATGCAGCTAAGATCTTTGTCCCTGAATGTGGTCAGGTTGCTATGCCCTTACTTTTAAAAACCTTTTTGCAGTGACAAGAAACCAGTAGCAAAACACAGAGGTATTAAATTCTGCATCCTGAAGCGAAAAACTTAGGCAACATGAAGGAGTAGCTGCCTTTAGATTACCTGGCTAAACAGCAAGAAGATATACAAAGGGTATAAGAAGTTGTATCAGGAAACAAAAAATGCTATAAACACAGAAAAAAGAGGCAATACTATGTTAAGTACAAATTCTGACTGTGTTCAAAGAGTAGACAAAGAACCTAACAGAAAAACATCACACAGAAGGAAAAGAAGGATCAAGGACAATTACTAGATTTTTGCTTTCAGAAACAAAATGAGTTAATAAATGTACAATGAAATAAGAAACAGAGAAAAGAAAAAAATTTTGCCAATGATATTTTTATAAATGATGTCATGCCTGTACTCAGAAGGTAACAGAATCAAGACAGGCATGTAAGTAGGAGTTAGAAAATGTACAATTGATAAAATGTACATAGAAACAATAGCTAAAATAGGTACTCATTATGAATCGTGACAGGATAAAGATATATTAAAACCCCCTGACAAGATAGGATTCTTAAAGATCTCCAGGGATGGCAATAGAAGGTTGTAAGGTTAGTCAACACTGAAAACTGAATTGTAGAAAACCATCTTCAGTCAATTCCTCCTCTCTTGCTCAACAGAACAGGCAGAACAGAGTCTCAGATGTTGTCTATGCTGAGTATCTGAATTGCAGGATTTTTTAGAACTACAACCATCTTTACAAGTAATTTGTGATCTTGCTGTGCATAGTAGTTAAGGAGAAAAATTTTACGAAAAACAGTGTTCTGTTAATTTTGCTTTTAGTGATCAAATAATTTAGATGTTAATTAGTAATTCACTAAGTTTCATTTTGAGTTCATATTTCTCAGAAATACTCTGAATTTACACTTACACTGACTTCTAAAGCATTGTGATAATGTAACTTTGTCAGAGCAAAGTAAGTACTTTCATTTAAGTAAGACAAATTAAAGCTGATTTTTTTATTTTTGCTTGGCACATACCAAAACTGACTATAGCACAGTACCAGCACATCAGCCTAGCAGAGGCAGAATCACCACATAACTCAGTGCCCATCACTGTGGAAATAAACTGCATGTTAGGTTGAATGAAGAATTTTAGTACAAAACTAAGATGAGATTTTTCAGGTTATTTGGTCCCAGTCAAAACTTCTTCCATCTTTCTTGAAGACTGAATAAATTTTAAGTTGCTGCAAGCTATCTTTTCTTTGAATGCTATTTAGACATGCTCAAGCACAAAGTGCTCTCTACAAACACCAACTCCATCTTACACATTGGCCAAGTGCAACACATTCAAGTGGACCACATAGAGTCCACCTAGAAAGGACTTGGATTTCAGTACAATTCCAAAATTGTGTTACCCCTTGGCTAATCACAAAGTGATGAAAAATTTGAATAGCTTTGATATTAAAAAAGTTGCACAAAACAGTAATATTTTTGATAAATATGGCTTGAAAATTTGCCATAAAGGCAAACAAATTTACATTGGTTCATTCACCTCTCAGATATCTTCAGTTAAGGTCTAGCAAGGCTCCACAACAGACTGATTAGAAACAGCTAACAGCAAGGATTCACAACACCATATTTGCAACAGAACTATTAAAGTTCCCCAAATTAAAAAATGGCCACTTTTGCTGACAATAGAGGTTCTTACTCAAGTACGAGTAAAAATCCAAAGTAGTGAAACCATGGAAAGAACTGAACATTAATAAAATACTGAAGAATAAAATATCCCAGAGAGATAAACAATAATGTTTAAAAAGATAGGCTTGAAGACTGGAAAAAAAAATTACAAGAACCAAAGGACTATAAACTAAAATCTCCAAACTGATTTCATAAAAAACCCCAACCCTTAAAAAAAAAAAAAAAGATACCAGATGAACCACATCAACAATTACATTTTGAAACAAGAAAAGAACATTTTAAACAATAATTCACTTTTCTGAAAAAAAAAAAAAAAAAGATGGTGGGAAGTAGTCTACTACTTAAAATACTATTAATCATAGGATAAAATAAGGAGATTCAGGAGATTCATTACACTTTATTAAAGCTTATTGTACAGCTAATAAATAGCACAAAAGGAAAACAATTTAATTAAAACATATGCGAAGATGCACTAACAATACAAGGGGAACAATGGTATTTTGAAAAGTTAAAAAGCAATACTGCTGCATTTAGTCATAGACAAATTGTATCTTCAATATCCAATGTTTTGAGAACAGTTCAGAAAAATGGAACTTAACATCATGTGCTGTTAAACTGCCATCCTGTGGCAAAGTACCTGAAGTTTTCTGTGAACATAAGTGTTTTCCAAATGATAACCTTCTTTCAAAAATACTTAACATTCTACTCCTGAATGTTCTACTCCAGGAAAACATTGGTAGAGATTTAGCTATACTTCAGGAAATGCTGCTCAAAGCCCACTAACTTTAGGGAAAACACAATACAATTTTTCTTCAGAGGGTTCTTGACCTCATTGTCTGGACACAAAATCTGAACCTATGGCTTCTGAAACCTAGTTCTCTAGAAGTGAAATAAAATGAGTTTACCTTCTTTTCCTCACGTTGCAAAATAAATATATATTCTAGTATGTTGAAAATATTGGTACACAATCTGAGATACAAGGGAGTGTTCATGTGACTCTCCTAATAACTTCAGCCCATTTAAAATGAAAATTCTTACATTTCCTGTTAATATCAGATGTTAGGATTGTGCCACCTCATAGTTCCAGCCTTGTTTCAGGTTTCTGCATAAATGACTAAGACTTGATTTACTTAAAATATTTTAAAACCCTAAACTGGATGTATGTTCAAATAGAGGGGGAAAAACAGTAGGTTTAGTTAAATGTTTTGCTGAATTTTAATATAAGATTTTTTTTGCATTTGGCCAGAAGGAAATATTGTGGTAGGCTGTTAAATAAGCCTTCTGCATTACAGAATTCGTTTTGTGGGAACAATCACTCACAAGAAGGTGATACAACACAAGAAAAAGAAGACTCATGGTCATAATTGGTCTTGTACCTACTCCAGGTTACATGGCTCAACAAAGTCAACGAGGATAAAGGACATTTTTAAACACATGCAAAACTTTTCTGAGGAAGGACTGTTTACATTTCCCCTGAACTGAGGACACACCTCAGGAGTTTGAGTCAAGGATTGAACTAACATGGAAATCTTCTCAGTTCAAAGACTTTCAGATCTCTGAGAAGCTGCCAAAGACATTTAGATTTCAAAAAAAAAAACACATACAGACATTTCTACTACCAATATCCACATATTTGGGGCACACCAGCTTTCTAGCATAGTTAGTCCATATGATTGCTTTTAAAGCACTAGAAATCTAGAACACAAGATGCAATAATCTCAGGATGCAGAAAATCTTGCACAACTGGTCTCTAATTATTAAAGAAATTGGTGATTGACTTTAACTTTTTGACACATATTTTTCTTATCAATATCATATATATAAAAATCTTTCTGTAGTCCCATATATTACTCAAGCTTCAACTTATGTCAAACAATCAGATTGTTTGCTCAGAATACCAACTATCAGAAACTTGATTATATTTTGCTATCATGAGAAAATAACCCACTAATCAGTTTAAAAATTAACTTCTCCCAAAAGAAGTATCTTAAAAGCTTTTAGGTTATCCAATTCCAAACATTGTCCCTACTTTGTATACTCAAGTGACACCTAGAGGCTGTCCCTGAATGTGACAGATTTTACCTTTTGTTGAAAGTTAGGCTATGACAAAAACCTTGATCTATTGTTCATCATTCTAGAATTCCTGCAAGATTTTCAGAATACATCTGACACCTATAGACTTTCTACACATACACTACAATATGCCATCTTTTTTCATGTCCCTTTCCACTTTATACATACCAAATGTAAGATAATGGGAAGCCTCTGCAACTGAAAAATCAGGTGAACACAGAGAGCATGTGCTTTTGAATCCATGGAAATACTTCATGCATCCGTAATTACTGTTCTGTCTTTTTCAAAACTCTTGCTTATCTCCTTCTAGCAGAATAGGAACTGTAAACTTGTCTCTGCTTTTGGGGAGGATATGTTGTGTTTGGAATATACTTTTTTTTCATTGGTCTGTTTCACAGCTATCAAAGTACAGATAAAATTCATCCTATTATTTTGTGGCTGTACAGGTTCCCTGGCTGGATTCATTAGCTGCTCCTGGCTTCCACTGCCTTTGCAGTAATGAGTAAAGTCCAAATATTGTAAAAAAATTTTATTGTCATGAAACAGAAAAAAAAAATAGATTCATGACACTGAGACTGGAATACATACTGCCACATCTTTAGCTGTAATGAAAGTGTGATTACCAACCTCAGGAGATGCTTAATGTCAGCAGATCATATGCACTATGGGAAGTACATCAGAAGAACTGTAAGACATAGGATCTCATAAGATGGGGCAAAAAAGTCTTCTTTAGATCAGCATATCAAACCTTGGCTTGCAGTAACTTTCTATATGGAACATTCTTAACTCCAGAATAGTGGTTTTTAACTGTCCCATTATCTGAGCAATTTCCATATTACACCTAAAGTATCACACAATCCAAGGTTGCTATTTTTTCTAAACTATCTCTTAGTGACAGGTATCAGGTATGGCTGTTACTAAGAAGGTAGCAAATGCATCATATTAAAATCCCCATAAGTTCTCATCAGTAAAAGCAGGTAAAA
Source organism: Aegithalos caudatus (assembly GCA_013389925.1). NCBI lineage: Eukaryota > Metazoa > Chordata > Aves > Passeriformes > Aegithalidae > Aegithalos > Aegithalos caudatus. The sequence goes on along the minus strand of WEIU01017287.1, from coordinate 24,483 downwards.
GAGAAAGCATGATAGAGTTCTCTGGCAAGGTTCGCTCTACTGATTACTAGATGGTAAAAGCACACAAAGAAAAAGCAAACTGAAATCTAAAATCTGAAGTCAATTACCAAAAAAGTGAACTCGACCCAAAAATTATGTATGCAGAGACGGGGAGAAGGGTAAGGATAAGAAAGGGTGAGGATTAAAGGAAATAAGGGAGACCCTTCTTTTGAGTCACAGGGTTTAAAGTGGACTCCCTTGCCAAACTTTGCCCCAGACTCAACCAAAGGTGTAAAAGGTATCTATGTGTGAATGCAATGCAAAGCAAATTCCCTGTCCCAGCCCTGGCTCCTGGGGACTTGGTCTAGCCCAGTCCAGACACAGGGGAGTTTGGAATGGGATGGGTGAGGACAGGAGAGGTGTGCCCAGGATGGAGCTAAGACCTCACTACTCACCTGAGCAGGGAAGGTCTGAGCCTCCCTCCTGCCCTTTCCCAAGTGCTGCTTTCCTTGCATTCCAGGCAGTGCTCAGGACTAAAGGCACAAACAAACCCACTGGCTTGGTGTCCCTCAGAATTAGAAAAGCAAAAGCTTAGGTGCTTGACAGTAGTGAAATAACACAACTCTAACAATCCTCAACATGACTGAGGTCATACCTTAATGCAGGTATTACATAAATTAATAATGTCTTCCATCCTGGGTCTTTGTCATGCCTTTATTCTGACAGAGAGGATAGAAAATGGATGCACAAATTTTCTGGCCAAACTAGGAACAATCTTTTTCTGAGGCAAAGGAGGAGATGAATGTGCTCAGAATGGGAGCTTGTGCTCTGTCTAAATTCCTATATTTTAAAAGTACAACTAAAGCAAACAAATAATGAGCATTGGTTCCAGAAACCCACTGTGATAATTTTTGTATACAACAACCAGTCTAGAGTTTATTCATTGCTCAGCCATGTTTGGCTGCAAAGGCATCTTGACAGCTGAAGTAAAAGTTGGATGTCATCTTTGCTATCCTAAGAGGGAAGCCCAGAAACCCTGAATGTTTTTCTTTCGTGTATATGCTTTGTCCTGCCTTGAAAATACCTAAGTGTTAGGGTATTTCCAGAACTAAACTTGAGATTATGCCATTTTCAAACCTCAGAGTAAAATTCTCTCCAACTGACTGAGCAGACTTATATTTCATCCTCCTCAAGCATCTGAAATAGCTCTTCTATCTGGAATGTATGCATTTCCTACAAGGGGCAAAAAAAATCTCTTACCATTATGCGATTTTGAGTTGGAGTTAACACATTAAAAAGAAGAAAGCTGTTCACAAGACATAAGAGGTTTCCCTTGGCAGTAGATCTTTTCGTTTAACCTTTTTGTTTTTATACAGTGCTTCTGTTCACACAGATGCAGGGAGACCCACAGATGGTCACAGTGCTGTTGGAATACACCCTGCTGTCTTGGCTCCCATCCCCTGTGTTTTGGGACTCAGTCACAGGGCTCTGGTAAATTCTCTTCAGCTCATTGCTCTTGAGGCACACTTCTACCCTTCTGCAGGAGAGACTTTTCCTGAGTTACTGCAACTGATTCTCTTAATGGCTCATGCCAAAGGCATGGGAGTTACAGCCAAGGAACTCAGGGTTTGAGCTTGCAGCACACTACATACCTACTTCAGGGAAACTGCCTGAGAGAGTTTCTTTTGCCCTGGTTTTTTTTTTTTCCTTATAGTGCCTCAGTATGCAAGGGAAGTTGTTCCAAGAAAGAGGCAGAAGATCCTATATGGGAGCCTAAAGAAAGGATGTGCAATGGCCACTAGCTATAGAGCAGCATGTATGTCCTCATTGCAAGTTTACCACAAGTAACTTGTTCTTGAGCCCTTATCTTCAGTTTAAGTTATCTTTATTGCAGGAAAAGTGTCCCCACAGAACAGCCAGGAACAAGCATTTTACTTTGCACATTCTACCTTATTTTCTTTTTTAAGAGAAGGCCTGAAACTCCCTGCTCAGCTTTGCCAAGAAAAATGCTTTGTTCCTGATCCATGACATTAGTTTTTCTAGTAATGTCCTTGGAGAATTGGGGGGGGGGGGG
>WEIU01017287.1:1143-14639 GCA_013389925.1 Aegithalos caudatus | reverse complement strand
AAAAAAAAAAAAAAAAAAAAAGGCGAACGACTGCACAGTCAGAGTTCAGAAGCAGGCATTTTGCGAGGCTTCTCCCGGTCAGTCCTTCGCGGGAACCACACAGGAGGGCCGGGCCCAGGAGGACGGCGGGTCAGGACTCGTCGGGCTTGTCGGCGGGCGGCCCGCAGGGCTGCAGCATCTTCTCCATCAGGTTGAAGCGGACGCGCGCCTTGCTCTCGTTCTCGGCGATGGCGAAGTAGTTGAGCAGGTCGAAGTGGCCCATGTAGGAGCAGTANGCGGCGCGGGATGGAGGGAGGGCAGCGCGGGATGCAGGGAGGGCAGCACGGACGGGCCTGGGCGGCGCAGACGGCTCTCGGCGCCGGGACCTTTTCCGGCGGGCGCAGCAGCGCTTCCCGCCGCTTTTCCTGTCGCAGAGCCCGACGGGAGCGCGCCGGGAAGGGCCTGCCGGGAGCTGTAGTCTCCTCTTCGGCCCGCCCGGGCATATCTAAGACAAATAGTTACATAGTAAGGCGGAAGGGAGTTACAAGGCCGGGCCGGCATCTCTAACACAGGGTTATTTTAAAGCACGTACGTGAGGGCTGAGGACTGGCTCCAGGTCAGATTTCGTGTTCTGAGCACGAGTACGGGGCTGCGCCTCAGGCTGAGGCAGATGCTCAGCTGAGCCTCGATGTAAAGCCTCCAGCCTCCCGTCAATTTGTAAAGCAAAGATACGGCTTTGATTCTGACCAATTCACCTGGAATCCAAGAGACGTGCGCTTTCAAATCTGGCTACGAAATACCCACGTAGTGGATCATGGGGAAAAACATCAAAAAGTCTCTTCTGCAGGAGGTGTCAAAACAGGAAAGCAAAGCCCCAAGGCTCACGCTTCAGGCCACAGCTTAGTCCCAGCTCCCGACGCTGGCTTTTGATAAAAAAGTCAGGGTTGCTTCCCGAGTAAGCGACATAGGAAGCCTGGCTCTGGAGAAAGAAAAAGCTACACAAAACCACCCAGGAGGTGCCAAGAGCAGCACAACACCCCTTCTCGTCAGCCCTTTGCTTGGTGAGAGGGCAATACACGACCTTCTGTGGTCACTCTCACACGCGTCCACGTAGAGATGGGCTGAAGAGGTCACAGCATTTACACGCCCTCCCAAAATAAGCTTGGTTACTTCTGCAACATACAGCTGAGAAAAGTCCTGTAAAGTTGAAAAGCTCTGAGTTACTCTTCCCTAGGCAGGCTGTGCAGCTGAGCAGGGTCAGGGGATTTAAGTCAAAATTAAATATTAATGTTGAAAAATATTATTTATAGTGCAGCTAGTATTTCATCTAAAGGTTAAACTCACAAGCAGATGTAAAACCCACAGAAAATATAACTTGTGTTGCCTATCTTCTTTTGGTCAAAGTGAAGCTTGAAATAAATGTTATCATCCACCAAAACAGAAGTTTTTTCCAGCTCTGTTCAAGAGCTTACATAATGTGAAGTTTAAAATGCATGAAATGAATCATGCTTTCATATGGTAGTAGTGTTTTTAATTATTTGTTTTAAAAAGGAAAGACACTTTGCCAGAAATTTTTCAATAGGATGCTGAGCTATTTCTTCCTGTCCTTGTAAATGCCCTGTAGTCAAAAAGAAATGCACAGAAATGTTGTGTGAAAACTCAGATGATTCTATGCCCCTTGTTTAAAAGTAAGCATCTTATAAAACCAAGGCCATATAAAGCAATGTAAAAACCGAGTTGTGAAGTGTCCTTACCCTTCAGTGCAAAGAGCCAAATAAGGACTGTAATTTTTTTATTTTTGTTATTTTTATGAGGATCTGTTGAGTCATTGCTACCAAGGCTTACTTAGCTGGAAGCAGATTACACAGCTGGATACAGCAGTTGCATTCTGTGGTTGCTTTCAGAGAGACCAGAATAGGAAAAATAAACAAACATGACACTTTAGGAGTTTCTATGTATGCTGGCATACAGAAAGACAAAAAAAAAGGAGACATATTTGCAACAAGGAAGAGCTTTCATTTATTTTTTAAATGGCAAACTTCTAAAGAGTGGCATGGCAAGAAGAATGTTAGCTTTTGATAAATGTTCTGTGCCAACACAGTTGCACATAGGGCTGCTCTTCACAGCTGTTTTGAAGTTATCCTCTTGGAAACTCTAAACCAAGAGGTGTATTGATTAAAATACTCAGTCTTTGGAGCAGAAAAGACTCCCAGAAGCTTATCCATCTCTTGCAGACATTGCAGCTTATTGGAGTAATAACTGCATTAAATTAAACAGGTGTATGAGTTCTAATGAGAAGCTAAACAGTCAAACAAAACCCACAACAAAAACCAAACTAAAAACAAAAATAAAACCAAAACAAACTTCAACAAACCCCCAACCAACCAAAACAATGAAATAACAACAATAAAAACCCAACCAACCAAAACCAACCAAACAAAACCCCCCAAACCTGAATGGGAAGAGTAAATCAGAAATTTTCAGCAGGTTTGTTAGTGCCAAATTAAAATTCTGCATTCAGGCATCCAGAGCTCTGGGAAAACACACCAAAACTTCACTCTATATTTGCTTTGGTCAAAAACCTCTGCGACTGCCAGGCAAGCTTACCAATAAAAGGCAGAAAAAATAGCTAGTAAAATTTCGAGCTGACAGTCAAGTGACAGTTATTTACAGCTAATTACTTACCTTCTATTCCACTCTAAAAACAAAAGGTTTAATTTGCTAGCTTTCAAGAATTATATTCAATTATGTTCCCTTTCTCTTAATTTCTTGTTCTATACAAAAATAAAATCTGTTGTTGGGCCTTCTTTTTCTTGTTAGGTCCATTTTGTACAAAATGAATGCCTGCACTATGGCATTTTAATTTCAATTTTAGGAATACTAAATGATTGGGGAAAGGGGATGCAGATATGTATTGAGAGAATTATTACTCAGTGGTAATATGCTTGTATGACTATTGTTCCTGAAAAAGTAGCACTTTGGGATATGTCAAGGTTTTTGTACTGAATACCATTAAATACCATTATCAGAACACACAATAATGGATACTTACTTATGGAAATCACATAATGTGTTGATTTAAGTGCTGAAATTATCTATTTGGAGGGTAACACCTTACTTATCCCTTCAAGCTGAGTTCCAAAAGGTGCAGACACCGGGAGGATGTAAGGAGCTGTGGAGGCCACTGGGTGTCAGGGTTGAACGTGCAAAAATTCTTCTTCCATCAAAACGGAATTGTTCGTTGCTCCTCTGAAAAGTAGAGAAAAAGGGTAGAGAGGCTACTGGACCAAAAATGACAGTGTCAGTGGCTGCCCAGTGCAAGATATAACCAAATTTTTGAATTCCCTACTGACTCTTTGGGTGGAAGTGTGAAGACATAAATACCCTGCAAACAAGAGGATGCGACAATCCCAATAGATAATCCAACACACACCCAGGAAGATGATATAAAATAGGGAGGCATGCCTTTTTCTTTTTTCCCAGAAATTTCCCTATTCTTCACTATATTGATTTATCCTACAAATACAGTGAGGAAAAAAAAAATGAGATTACATTAACCTGGCAAAAATGGTGCTGGAAATGAAATAATGATAAAAACCCATTGTCTATGTGTCATGTGATTTTTTAAAGTATATATTTCATTAAAAATATGTTGCTTCTGCTAAAACAGGGTTCTTAGATCATTATTTGAAGAGGTCACATTACCCCTTAGCAATTTTAGGCTGGAAAAGTTACATTTTTCTAATGGCGTATTTTGGGGTTTTTTTCAGATATTCCATGCTATCACATGAACTGCGATGCTGTTTCTCAAGTGCTGTTATAGCCTATGAACATTATCAGCCTCAGAAATCCCTTATTTTGGCCCTGTAAGAGGTGGGATGCTGCTTTTCTCAAAGATCCTGTAAAATACATTTTTCACAAGCAAGCCTCTTTGCCCCTGCCCTTGTTTTATGTAAACTCCCCTGATTTCTTTCTTTGCCTTGTAGCAAAAATCATGATTTTGCTACAGGGTAAAAATACGCCTTCACACTGCAGCCCCCCGTAGCCTTTGGGCTGCTTCTGGGACAGAGTAAACACAGTCCTTGCGAGCATGGTTAAATGTCAAACTTTCTTCCACTATTAGAAACCGTGTTTCGTTACTGTTTTGATTTTATAGTGCATAAATACTCCAACATCTGAAGGCTGTTTTAAGGTTGTATGACTGATTTTTTGCCGAAGCTATAGATTGGTAGAATGTGGAGTAAAAAAAAAATCATGAAAGAAGAAATACTGTGTATCCTACCATTGAAGGCATACACTTTGTGCTGCTCTGTATCAACATAATCGATCATATTATCTTGAATCACACTGCATCTGGGGAAATTCACTGCTGAAGAATTGTCAGACTGAGGAGACCTGTGACCTGCATTAATGCTGTCTTGCTGGAAGCAGCTTAGGGATCACAGAGACTGTGCCTTGTAGCTTTGCATGTCAGCAATTGCTTGTGAATATCACTGTGATGCTCTATGCCTTCTCTATGGGTCTGAATAACAGCTTAGGTGCCTTAGATGCTCAGCACAACTGAATTAGCTTAAGTTAGGTGCCACTGAGAATTTCCTAGCAAGGTTCAGGAGCACCCGAAAAGCGGGGAGACAGTAGGGGTCACTAGCACAGCGCTTACAGGTGAGACACTGAAATAATGTGGTGATCTGAGGAATGTGGTGTGGAGGGAGATGGAGCACAACGGAGGCCTGCTAGAGGCAGCTCTCACTTGCTGTTTAGAGGGAAGTTCTTTATTCCAAAGCCATCACTTTGAAAATAAAAGCCTGTCCACTAATGTGATTAGTTACCTCTTCAGGCTAAAAATAGAGCCAGTAATAGTCTGCCAGGTGAATTGAAATTACTTGTGTCCATATACATTTTTGTAATGGGGAAGGTTTATTCTTGTCATGCATTTGGAAATTAAATGAAGTCATAAGCGTAAACACAACAAAACTGGGGAAGACTACAGGACTACGCAAGAAGCATCCGCATTCTGCCCATTTTCTTAGTGTGTCCATTTTCTTCATTCACTCCACATAAACTGCCACAGCTCATACAACTATTGTGCTCAATAAGGTATATGAAATTAGCAGTGATGAAAGGTACATATTTAAATAGGCCAGTATTTTGAATATTAGAAATGTACACAAATTTAAATCAGAAGTTAATTTGGCCATTGAGTAGCTCTGTGTGTATCAATGTATGCTTTCTCTGTGCAAGAAAGAGTAAGAACAGGGAAAGTGACTTTCCTTTTTTAAAGTCTAACTTGAAGATGCTTAATGCAGCTGTTTCTTTTTTTATGTGCCACATAATTATCATGTTTTAAAAATACTGACTTCTTCAGAACAGTGCTTAAAAGCGTTCTGTACAGAGAAGCCTATCTGTAGCCAGCCTTTTCTCTTTCCAGCTTTCCTCATCACACATAGTGCACAAGTATTCCTCATTTCACCTCCTTCTCTGCAGTAAGCACAGAGGACATTGGTGTCATCACCCTTATCTAGACAAAAAAATCCATCATCTGTATTGTGCACAAGGGCAGCTCATCTGTTACTGCATAGCAAGGCAGTTCATAAAAGTAAAAAATAGGAGCATGAGAAGCATGGAGACATTGATATTAGTGAGTCATCAGCTTGCCTATTTGGAGTGTGTTGTACTAATTCATGTTGTGAAATTTCAGACAGTGAATTGCTCATGGGACAAACAGCAAAGGAGAGAGGGGGCAGCAATGGATATTTAGAATATTAGTATCGCTGCAGATGGAAGAAGACAACTGTCCCTTCCATGTGTCTAGGAAAGCCACACCACTCACCACCAATTCACCTCAGAATTACAGAATCAAGTTTAAGTCTACCTTCCTTAAGTTTAAGGCCTTTTCCCCTTGTCCTATCACTACACATCCTGCTAAAAAGTCCCTTTCCAGCCTTCTTCTAAGTCCCCTTTAGGTTCTGGAAGGCTGCTATATAAACCAGTTGTTTCTCAACCTGGGTTGGGAGCTTCCTCATTTGATATAAGAAATGTACATAAGCCTCTTGCATTTATTGTGAAAGTAAAGCTCTCGCTAATAAGATGATGCAACATATCTCACCTTCAGCTTTATCAAAGTATTGCTCTTTATTACTTTTTTAAGAAAAATAGAACATAATTTTTCACAACACCAAGCACCGCATACAAATTAATATGTTCAAATCACAACTCCTAGTAACTCATAATAAATGTCTTTTTGATTGCAGGTTTCATTGTTGGGAATGTCTTAATCTATCTCAAGCTGAAAATTGCTTAAATGATGAGATCCTCAAAGTGAAAAATAAACCCAGGGTGTAGATACTTGGCAAGGAATAAACCACTGGAAGTAAGGCATTTATAGGATTGGGAAATGTTAGTACTGTATGATAATAACCATCCCATTTATACATTTTGGAATGTGATTTGAGAGCTTGAAAGGGAACTGCTGAAAGGGAACTGCAAAGCAAACATTCAAGGAGTACAGAAAAAAGATGTTATCTCTTTAGATTATAATATTTCTTCCCACCTCCTCAGCATCATGAAACCTTGAAACCAACAAAACCCAGGAACTACTTGACAAAAAACCACCCGAACCTGGATATTTTTAATTAAGCTTTCAAAGATGTGATTTTGTTTGCTGTTGTTTTTAAGTAGCATGTATTGTTTGCTTTCTTTTTTTTTTCTTTTTGCATTTTGAGCTTCTGTATTTCACTTTGTATTTGCTCTTCTCCATAAATGTTTGAAAGTATTTATTTTTATGATGTTTGAAGGTACTTAATTTCAGAAGATTAGAGCTGAAATGCTCACATACTTGTTTGCAGGGAAAGAGGCTTTCAGAAAAGCACTGTGAAAACTGCTAGCACCGGAGTTGTAATCTGGAGCCCCAACAGGATGTGCGTAGATTGTGTCGACGACAGCTGATGCATCTCTCAGAATAGCTTCTGTGAAGCACAGATGATTTGGTATTTACATACAGCTGTGTATTGCAGCCCATTTGTAGAAAAGCCTTCAGTATGAAATACAAACATTTAAAAACCATAACTGTCCATTCCCTTTTCTCTATCTTTTTCAGCCTTTTGTAACTTAACAATGAGCTCCTCTTGGCTAAGGCATTCTATTACAGTGTTCGTACTCACCCAGTGAAACTTTGTTCGCAGCCTTGTGGTGCTATTGTTACATCAACTATTGTGGCTATTTGTGATATTCACCTCTGGGCATAAAGACACCTGGTTTTGAACAGGATTAATGAGATATATTTTTAAAAGGCAGAGAAAGAGAAGTGCAGTCCATCCAATGGGTTCTTCACTTCAAGCTCCAAATGCAGTCTAGATGTTCTGCCAGTAGATTGGAGAATCTACTTGGAGAATTAGACTTCTGTTAGGTATTTCAAGTACTAAGACCATTGGCAGCAGTCGTTCATACTTGGCACCTCAAAAGGATCAAGCCTGAAGGGTAAGGAAAGCTTATTATTGGTGCCAGCAAAAAGTCAGCATTCAAGGAACAGGTTGGGGCAGAGATTCCAAGAACAATGTGTGCATGAACCTGCGACTGCCTGTAGCTGTCATGACACCTTGTCACACTCAAACATGTAGGAAACTATTTGCAAACATTGAAAAAAGTCAAAGACAATTAAACAACTTGCAATTATAACAAGTTGTCAGGTGATTTTTATTAAGGTAAGGGATGAATACACTACAGAAAACACTAGCAGAAAAAAAAATCTTTTAGTTAAAGGACCATGAACATTGGTCAGTGTAATCCCATGACAGCTTTTCTCTCCCCCATTCAATGAGTTCCTTGTGTGAAGATGAGCTGCAGATTATTCTCCTATAAAATGTTTATTCTACCTCATATAGGTAATAAAAGCTCCACAATCTTCTCCTTGCCTTGGCTGACTGCTGAATTTATCAGTGTGAAAAGAGCTGCTTTGAGTGACTCAACTGCAGAACTGCTTTGTCTTCTCATTGGAGAACAGACTTCTAAAGCTGCTGAGTCACAAACTGGCTTGCATAACTGGAAGGGTAAAACAAGCTTGTCGAGTGACTCAGTTTGTAATTTGATCTTCCTCTCATTCCCAAATGCACATGCACCTGTATTTTGAAACTGCTGGGATCACTAATTACAGTTTGAATCATTTCAGTGGTACCCATGGAATGTGTCCTTCCAATAGACTCTGCTGTTCAGTTCTCCCCTAATCCCTTGAATGTGGCCAAGTACTTCTTCCTTCACACAGGGGGAAAAATTATCTGTGTTTTTCTTCACTACTAGAACCAGTCACCACTATGATCCTAACAGATGTACCAGTGGAGCTTAAATCAAAAAAACAGCACCTGTACTTTTCACCTTTTTAAAGGGACTATTATTACTTCATTTTAAAGACTATTTTCAATAGTAAGCTAGGTTTAGGAAATAAGGTGGGTCTTTTATGTGTGTGTAGAATTCCAAAATGTTGGCAGGGAAATCATAAGCCAAAATCTTCTTGCACTTGCAGGTACATTATTTTGACTTGCTTTTTGTGGAACATGGCCTTTTAGCTAAGAATATTTTATGCTCAGAAGGAATTAGAAAAAAAACCTTTGCATTGAGAGTTGATTGTCTGATGCTTTATTAGCCAGAGAAACAGAAGCATGTAACTGTGATTTAAGAAAAAGCTAGCCTTAAATCTAAAAGATAGAAAGGAAAACAAAACATTAAGGGCAGTAATCTACTTTATGGATGTCATTATTTCCTTTATAAAATGTATTAGAAAGTGCAGTAACCTTTCTTCTGAGAACTGTATAGTATCCTACAAGTGCTGACTCTTGATAGCCATACTAAGAAAGGTAAACACTGTCCTAATCAAATAGATGAGGATGTTGACACAGGCACTGAAATCCCGGGCCAGAAGTCCCACACTGACCTGGTGTCAGAGCAGGCTCCTTGGTAGTATTGCACTGTGCCCATCACCCAACTCTGCTCCAGCTCTCCATGAAGGTTTTTCACTGAGCTCAGCATAGCACAGCACATCACCTCTAGGTGAGACTTGTTTATGACTGTAATAGTTTGATTTGGGTAAATGGGCCCTTTGGAAAATTGTATCATCAGTTAAGTTTCTGTTTCCTCCTACGAACTCAAGCAGAGTCTGAGCTGAGCCCACACTCACACTGACACATTTCTTGCCCTTCTCGCACTGTGCCAAGGAGCTCCTCTGAAAGCTGCATTTTGATTTGTATGCAGACACAGTCAGATCATTAAATACAACAAGCTCTACCATTTTTGTAGCAAAGCCGAAAATTTCCACTTTTTTACCCAAATCAAAATGAAATTCTGTTTGCCCAGGATGAGCTGGAGGGAGGTGGGGATGAGTCTGAATACACTTTTAAATTGCTTTGACCAGTATGTTCCATACAAACAACAGCTTGTGCATTGCTCTGATGATACCTTTTCAGCTGTTTGAATGCTTGAATGCAACCTTTATCTCAGAAATCCTACAGCTGTTGCTTATTAGGAAGCTGTCTGAAGATACAGGTCACCTTCAACCTCTTTTTTAGTTTTCTCCTGAATGGTATTAATGGCTTGTGAAAGAAATAGCCTTTGAGTTTAGAAAGATCTTTGGTAGTAGGTTTTTTTCTGAGAAAAGTACTCATAAAGGTACACTAGCACAAAACATTTCTTACAGATGTGTGGTGCTATTGGCTTTCAACTACTCTGCCTGTATCTGGGTGTGACCCCCTACTACCCCAAGGTTTTGGGGCATCAGAGATGGGATTCTTGGATGAGCTCATTAGGAAGACGAGAGACACTAACAAGTCTGGTTGTGATTTGCAGTTGTGTAAATATCTGAGTTCTGGGGGCTTGTTCATGCTTGTCTCTAGGATCTGGGAAGCATTTCATAAAAAAAAAAAAAAACCTATTCCAGTGCCCCACCNAAAAAAAAAAAAAAAGTTTTTACTGCCAAAGGCAGCTGCCAGAACATTTATATAATTAATTTCATGTTGCTTTCTGGTACTTGTCTTAAGAACATTGGCTAGAGGACATATTTGGTCCAGTCACTCACCTGGATACATGATCCTTATCATGGATTCATAGGATGGTTTGGGTTGGAAGAGACCTTAAAGATCATTCAGTTCTAACCTACCAGCCACGAGCAGGGACAGCTTTCACTACACCAGTTTGCTCAAAGCCCCATCCCACAAGGTCCAACCCATCCAAGAGTTCCAGGGATAGGACATCCACAACTTCTCTGGGCAACCTATTCCAGTGCCCCACCACCCTCACAGCAAAGCATTTATTCTAAAAATCTAATCTAAACCTATGCTCTTTCAGATTAAAGCCATTTCCTCTTTTCCTATCACTATATATCCTTATAAAAAGTTTGATTCTTCTTTATACCAGAAACAAAAAAACCCACTCTCTATCCTCCATGTTATGCTTCCTGTAGTTTATAATATTGGGCCTGTCTCATTTGATGCCAAGTTCAAACTTCCACTAGCTTCACTGAAAGCAGAATTTGGCAATTGATTTTAACCAGTATTGACTCATTAAATATCACACTTTTTTTTCCACATCATCTGAATAACATTCACACATAAGAAAGTACTGAAGGGAGAGAATTATTTAAGTAGAAAGATGGCTGTAAAGAGGCATAAGCCTTCAGAGAAACAAAATATCTGTAAGAAAAAAGCAAAGGCATGAAAAGACATGTAATCTTTTCATGAAAAGAGAGAACTAGCACTCAGGGGATTTGGATGCAACTTCTAGTAAGATCAAGACTTGCTGTACACCTCTAGGCATTTTGACACATTCTCTGATTTCTTTCCCATCTATAATACATGGGTAGCAATACACACAGCAGTATTTTAAAGTAATTGCTTGCAAATTGGTTTAGAGAACCTGAAGTGGAGCATAGTTTATAAGTGTAATGCAATATTATTATTGTTGTCACATAAAAACCTAGCTTAGTCCATCAATTTCATTGTCACCAAAGCCACATGGATGGCAGGGCTTCTAATGTTACTTGGAAAATCATCTTTCAAATCTAATGTTATCCTTCAACAAATGACACATCTATCTCCTTTCATCTTCACAGAATAAGATTCTGAAAATTTCCATGTAGTACATGTTTGAAGACTGATAGGTGTATTACTGGGTGTGTAAGAGAATTTGGAGTGTGTTTTTCAGCATCTAATCAATCCCCTTTATCACTTGAAATATACTGCAAACTTGTGTAACACTGTGACGCTGCCTGCTACAGTTCTTTGACAGAGCACAGAGAGCCTGGATACACCTCAGCACCTACTAATCCTGTAAGACTTCGGCAATGCTCCCTGTCAGGCCACCAGCTGGTGCCAGGAGAGCGTGTTTTATTTCTTGCACTGACAGATAGCGTGGGGAGATTGCTCTACCCAGACACCTGAATGAAGACAGAGTTGTTTCCAAAGCAAGCTGCAAACGCTATAACTGCAGATACATATCACTGAAAATAAGAAATCTTGGGAAAATAAGTGCAGTGGATCAGCAGCCAAGAAATGTAGGTGTGTTGCTGTGAGAACGTTGCCTGTGAAGAGCTGGCTTTGCTGCAGCAGCTAATGAGCCTACCTTAGACACTGTTCATGCACTAACAGGCACTGCACAGGCAGCCTGGCTGTTCTTGCACTGCTGTATGTAGGACGTGGGATTTAAAGGCTTCCCTGTTTAGAGGGATCATTCAGCACCAAGATCTGACCTCTACAGATGTGGATTTTGGACCACAGGCTAGGAGAGACATCAGATAATTTTGTCTAATCTCCTGCTCCAGTCTCTCAGAGTCAACATTGATCTCTGTGCTTTGGCCAGATGGATCTTGAAAATCTCCAAGAATAGAGATTCTACAACTTCTTTGGGCAATCTCCTGTCCCAGTGCTTCACTACCCTCATAATGTGGATTTTTTTCCTTTATTTCCTATTGGAATTTTATCCCTATTTATGAGCATTGTTTCTCATTCTCCTGCCACACACTTGGGTTGTATCACTAATCTGTTCAGTACATTAAGGTCGCTGTTAGAGTCTCTAAATCTTTTCTTATCTGGGCTAAACAAACCCAGTTCCTTCAGCCTTTCCCTACAGGTCACACATTCCAAACCTATGACCATCTTGGTGACTCTGCTGGACTCACTCAAGTTCGTCTACATCCTCCTCATACTGGGAATCCCAGATCTGCTGATTTTCTTACAAAAATCAAGGAAAGAGAGCAAGAACTTTTCCTATAATGTATTTTCAGGCCATGCAGTTCTATAGTAGTAGGGAGGGTCATTTAACTGCTTGCTCTTTCCCAAGAGTTAGGAAAGCATAAAGCAGCAGAGAGAACATTACTCAGGTTTCCAAAACTCACATCCATACATTCTCACTGACCAGAGTAGCCCCACAGATTGGCTGTGATTTCAAATTACAAAAAGTTATGATCTTTTCTGTGAACCATAAGGGGCTAAATCCTATGTGGAGAATCCAGTCAGAGGGAGACAGAGGAATGGCACTATATGGGTAACAGAATAATCTTAAGAAACTGTATATTCCAAGATGGGTGGAGATGGAAATTTAGGGAATCTGCCATCCTAGTGTGTCTTTTGCCCACCACTCCTCCATGTTTCCTACAGAGTTTAAAGAACTGCATGGCATAAATTGAAGAGTGACCTGACCCCTTTGAGGAATGAAGGGGGAGAAAAAGTCTCTAAAGAAGGATTATCTTGGATGCAATTAATTTAACTGTCACTAAAATAGCAGATATGGCAATATTTCAATCATCACTTGGAAAATTTTCTTGCCATGTCACAAAATAGAAACATTTTTCATCATAAACTGACAAGTCTATCTCCTGTCGTGTTCAAGTAGTGAGCATGTGGAAAATTCATATGCAGGTATTCAGTGCTATTTGGAACGAAATAAACTTCTCTACATGTATTCTAGATGTAGTACTGATTACTGGTGAAGTTTAAATTTGCTTTGGTATATTAATCACAATTTTAATGATATATATTAAATATTAAATGGAATTTGCTTCAGTATATTAATTTTTAATCCATTATTGAATTATGTTGTTAAGTTATACTTCATTTTAAATTCACATCAGATTTCTGCTCACAGTAATTTTACATGCTGTAGTTAACATTAAATGTGGACAGGTTTTAAAATTATTATTTAGGTAGTATCTTCCTTTGCATAATTAAATAATAGCTGCTTTTTCTTTCACTTATCATGTTGTAAAAATTTATTCTGTAAGATTGAAATCGTGTTTAACATCCTTGTAACATACAGGTGTAACACTGCCAGTGTCACCTACCAGGTTTGCGTTGAAGTAACAGTTCCAAGCCATGTAGCATAAGAAGTGTGGAGCACTGTTTCTGTGCATGTCCCCCGTCTCTGTGGTATTTCTGGGGGGACTGCCTGCTGACCTTAGCCAAGAAGCAAGGTTTATGTTGGTAGGCACAGTACAAAGTCGTAGTAGATGATGGATATTTCCAGAAGCGATTTTCTTCAAT
>WEIU01017275.1:0-10657 GCA_013389925.1 Aegithalos caudatus | reverse complement strand
TGGTTTGGGTTGGAAGGTACTGTGGNCATAGAATGGTTTGGGTTGGAAGGTACTGTGGAGATGATCTAGTTCCAACCCCCCTGCCATGGCTGGGACACATCCCACTAGACCACGTTGCTTAAAGCCACATCCAGCCTGGCCCTGAACACTTCCAGGGAGGGGACATCCACAGCCTCTCTGGGCCACCTGCTCCAGTGTCTCACCACCCCCACAGTAAAGAATTTCTTCCTAATATCCACTCTAAACCTACCTTCTTCCAGCTTCAAGCCATTACACCCCGTCCTGTTGCTGTTGCTACATGCCCTTGTAAAAAGTCCCTCCCCAGCTCACCTGTAGGCCCCCTTCAGGTTCTGGAAGTTCCTCCTGGACCCTTCTCCAGGCTGAACAACCCCAATCCTCTCAGCCTGCCTTCATAAGGCAGGTGTTCCAGCCCTCTGATCATCTTCCCGGCCCTCCTCTGGACTCCCTCCAACAGCTCAATGTTCTTCTTGTCTTGGGGCCGCAGAACTGGATGCTGTACTCCAGGTAAATGACAGAAATACGCCAGATGCTGACAGAAGACTTCTGCTTCCTCTCCTTGATCAAGTAGTTTGTAACTGACAAGACCCTGCATCTCTTACTGACACGATGCTCTAATATCTCAAATGATGGAAATGAGAGAATCTCTTTCTTGGCGTACTGGGTGTGAGTCATAGGACCATTCAGTGCTCCAGTGTCTTCGCTTCCCAGCACCCAAAATGGTATAAGATTGTCTACGCTATGCTCTCCTCATAGTCTTTGCTCTAAAAGCATTTTTAATCATTCCTTCCAGAATCTGAGTGCCTTTCTTCCTGGGATCTTAATTGACCTGCACCTTCTGAGCAGAAACAATCTCTCTGCACTCTTGCATGCAGGCCCTACAGTCCCATGGATGCTCAAGGCTGTGCTTGGCAAAGCAAGCACTGATTTTATCTCCATCCACTACCAGCTGTACCCTTGCAAAGCCCCTACCGAAGGCACAAGAACAGGGAAAGCTTACTGGTGATGGCTTAGGCCATGTGGGGAAGGCCAGGACACAACAGCCCTTGCAGTCAAAGGAGATCTAGGAAGTACAGCTGGTGCAGCAGAAGAGGAAGAAATAGGCTTAGTCATGTCCCTAGGGAACAGTGGTCCATTTGCTCAGCTGAATGCCTCTGTAGGCTGCCCTGAACATGCAGGGACAGGTTCAGTTGTCCCAGATGTGGGCATCTGCTGCCATTCTGGTTGGACAGAGGAATGCCCCTCCAGGCTCCAAGAGGAACCACCTCAAATTTCACCAGCAGTTTTCTTCTGCACAGCTCCTTCCTATCCTTCATCGCCACTAATGAGCATGAGTGCCTCACTAATGAGCATTGGTGAGGTACCTGACATGGAGATGCCTATGTTGTGAACACCGGAACTGAAGCAAGAGGAATTCCACCTCCTGTACATCTGTGGCAGGCAAGAGAGGGAGCAGAGCCCTCTGCTAGTGCCAGGACTACAAACCCAGCATGGCATGCCTTGACTGACTGCTGAATCCCCTCCCTGAGCTGGTGTGAGAGAGGTACCTCCTGGTGATGCCCGAGGCCAAGTGGGCATGTGCACCTTTGAGCACCCATAGGACTGTAGAGCTTGCATCCAAGAGTGCAGAGAGATTGTTTCCATTCATAAGGTGCAGGTTCATTAAGATTCCAACAAGAAAGGTCCTCAGATTCTGCATGGAATCCCCTGACTGCAGTCAAGGGGCAGCTAGGAAATACTGCTGATGCAGAAGAGAAAGAAATAGATTCAGTTTCTGCTACTGCATGTTTCCTTTTATTCCGCTGACTTCCTCTACAGGCTGCCTTGAACAGACTTGGGGAGGGAGAGGTACAGTTGTCATAATTGTGGGCATCTTCTGTCAGTTCCTTTGGCAAAAGCATTGCCACACCATGCTCCAAGGAGAAGCTCTGAGATGCAGGCCTCTCCCTCAGAACTGCTCATTACTGCTTGGAGGCCCCTGCTGGAAAGAAGGGAACATCAAGGACTGCTTCAGCCTGTTTCCCAGCAGGTTCCTCTGGAGCCCCAGGGACATCTGCAGGGAGCCTGGTGGGGCGCAGAGAAGGTGAGGCCTTGGGCTGGCTCTTGCTGCGGAGCTGAGCCAGGCTCCTGGGACGAAGGGAGCTCATACAAGCTGCTGGTACAGGAGCAGCTCCTCTGCACAGTGCAGTAGGGCCGAGAGCACTGCCTGCAGGTGAAAATGAGAGAGGAGAAAAAATAGGACATTCTGCGTAGAGGGGAAAAGGCTGAGAGTTCCTTGGAGAAGCAATGCTCACAGACCTTAAGGCAGTAAGTCTCTGGATGCAGGGCAATGTGCACAGGAATGTCCTATAGAGGTCTGCTAGACCAGCAGATCAGTCTGCCAGGCTCAGCACTCAGCCTGCCCAGGGAGCTACCCAGGGCACTGCGGGGAGAAGCTGTGGGGGGAAGGAGCCCACAGTAGGGCAGGGGCCTGCTGCTACCAGGGGCTGCTGTGTGGGGCGGGGGCTCCCAGCTCTACTGCACCCCAGGGCGCTTTCAAAGGGGATTTTGCAAGTGGGTAGACAAGGCAGGGGGTACCCGCCTCAGGCTCCTCAGACTCTGCTTTACAGTTTTTTCTTCTTTGGCTCAGTGGGAATGGAACTAGAGGTTGTGATTTGAGAAAAGAGGCTGAGACTCCTATGCAATCTCACTGAGAGTTACAAGGATGCACGGAAAGCTCCTTTTCTACCTCTCAACACTGAGCACACAGCAGCATGGATGGGCCCTGAGAGATACAGGGAGGGGATGTGGGGACAGAGACACAGCTGCAGGCAGGGAAAGCTGCTGTCAGGAGAGACATGAGCAGGGAATGGGAGGGATCTGCTGCCAGAAACTGGCAGGGAGGGGGGGATTTGGGCACCTCCCTGCTAGCCCTGCAATGCAGGCAGCTTCCTTGCAGCAGCTCCCTGGTCTGCATTCTCCCCCAGCATAGACCTCCAGCCCTAATATCACTGTAACATGTACATGGGCCACTGTGGTGGGGGGTGGGCATTGAGGTGCAGCTCAGACACTGGTGCTGCAGGTGCTGTCATGCAGATACATCCATGCAGCAAAAGCATCCTTACCCTCTCTTAACCTGTGGGCTCTGAGAAATGCTGTGTGAGAAGCTGGGAATGTGCTGCCTGTCCTTTCAGGACACCCACTTGTATGGCATTTGACTCTGTCCCTGTGGTTCCTGCTGGGCTGCAGGCTGCCCTGCACAAGGGCTCATCTCTGCCATAGCAGCTCTGTGTTTTCCAGCAGCCCTGTAGGAAGGTCACCTCAGTGCTAAGGCCATGGGAATGCTGCTGAGGGCTGTTTGCAGGCAGCGGCCTTGAGCCCTCTGCAACCTTTGCTAGGAGCAGAAAGCTGAGATACTCATTATATGCGGTTAGAAGGAGTCCAAAAAAACTAAGGGGAATATAAAAGTAATAGACAAAAATATAAGCACATAGCCATGTTGTACACTTTAGCAAAAATAGAGCAATCTTGCTGTAAAGAACACCCCGATATGTCAGATATATTTAACCTGGGATCTCCCTGTAAGACTAGTTGCTGATTGCTGTAGCGCTCAACTAAGGAAAATGTGAAGGTCTTCCTAAAATGGGAGAGACATTTAGGGAGGTTCCTACTGAACGTGGAGTAGGCTTTACTACAAGAGATTATACGTAATAACTTAATGCTTTTTCGTCTGTGAACAGGTCCCCATGCCCACGAGCAACAAATGTCCAACAGCAGCACCATCGCTGAGTTCCTCCTCCTGGCACACGCAGACACACGGCAGCTGCAGCTCCTGCACTTCTGGCTCTGCCTGGGCATCTACCTGGCTGCCCTCCTGGGCAACGGCCTCATCATCACAGCCATAGCCTGCCACCACCGCCTGCACACTCCCATGTACTTCTTCCTGCTCAACCTGGCCCTCCTCGACCTGGGCTGCATCTCCACCACTCTCCCCAAAGCCATGGCCAATTCCCTGTGGGACACCAGGGCCATCTCCTATGCGGGATGTGCTGCACAGATCTTTTTCTTTGTCTTCTTCTTCTCAGCAGAGTATTATCTTCTAACAATCATGGCCTATGACCGCTACGTTGCTATCTGCAAGCCCCTGCGCTATAGGACATTGCTGTGCAGCAGAGCTTGTGCCAGCATGGCAGCAGCTGCCTGGGGCAGTGGGTTTCTCAATGCTGTACTGCACACTGCCAATACATTTTCACTGCCACTCTGCCATGGCAATGCTGTGGAGCAGTTCTTCTGTGAAATTCCCCAGATCATCAAGCTCTCCTGCTCAAACACATCCCATGGGGAAGCTTTGGTTCTTCTTGTTGTTCTCTGTGTAGGTTTTGGTTGTTTTGTGTCCATTGTGCTCTCCTACGTCCATATATTCAGGATGGTTCTGAGGATGCCCTCTGAGCAGGGGAGGCACAAAGCCTTTTCCACATGCCTCCCTCACCTGACCGTGCTTTTCCTCTTTGTCAGCACTGTCATGCTTGCCTACCTAAAGCCCCCCTCCATCTCCTCCCCATCCCTGGACCTGCTGATGGCTATTCTGTACTCGGTGGTGCCTCCAGCAGTGAACCCCCTCATCTACAGCATGAGGAACAAGGAGCTGAAGGAAGCCATGAGGAAACTGATTCAGTTGGCAGTAGTTCAGCAGGACTAATCTGACCAGCTCTTTCCGCAACTGCTTCCCAATTCTTCTCATGCAACTCTTGAGCTTTTGGCAATTGCTCTGTCAGTATCATGTCTGTAGAGGAATGTTTGTATTTATGTCACTGCTGCAGAACATCCCCAGTTTGTCTGAGCCAGAGGATGTCCTTTAGCATGTCTATCACAGTGTCAGAGCTAACCTCCTGTTTGGTGTCTCTGTAATAAAAGGGGCTGTTCTCGGGGCACTGTTTGAAGGCTGAGGTTTTCTGCCTCAGCTGCAGTCAGTTACATGCTCAAAGAACTGAGCACATCCTACTGCTGTCCTTGTGTTCTCCATGTGTGTGTGAGCTCCCAGGGTGATGTGCTAGGGCATGAGGGCTGGACTCAGCTCTCCCTTGTGGGCACCCAATGCCCCTGGAGATGGGGCATGGTTAGGACAGATCTGCTTGCGACTGTCCAACATGTTTCAAGCCTGTTGAGAGATGTTTGTTCTCCTCTCTGCCCCCCAGGATGTCTCAGGGTATATACACAGAAACTCTGTGCCTGAGGGCGGGCAGCATATGCAGCTTCAGAAGGCTGCGTGGAGACACCCGAATGGCAAGCGCTAAAGCATAGACTGCATGGGCTAAGGAGGGCTTTGCAATCCAAACAGGTACAGTGGGGACACAGGGGATGCAGGGCAGGGAGCCTGGCAAGTGTTTCACATCACCTCCCAAGGGGAGCCATAGCCTGCATCTGAGGACACACCTGAACACATCTTGAGCCACTCAACATGCCCTGGGAATGCTCTGAGCCCCTGCCACAGCCACAGGGCCTTGGGAAAGGGCTTCTCATGTGTGACTGATCTCCAGCCACCTGGGCCTGCTCCCCACCCTGACCAGCACAGACAGTACACAGACACTCTGTGACCACTGGGCAAGGCAGGGAGAGTGTGATGCCCCACAGCAACTCAACAGCTGCCCTACCTCCTTGCCATGGGTCTGGGCATGAAGGTCACGCAGCCACGGGCTGGCGGCTGACCCTGCACAGGCAGCACACACCCCATGGTTGTACACACCCCTTGTTGCACGCACACCCCACTCTGTGTTTACTCCTCAGTGTGAACACCCTCACTGTGCACACTCACACCATGATGTGTGTGTACTCCTGGTAGGAGCCCATGCTCCCTGTGCACCAGGACTCAAGTTGGCACAGTCTTCCACAGAACACTCCTCGGTGAAGATCTTGGGCATCTCATCTAGAGGTTGCTAGTAGTTGGAGGGGTGTGAAGGAATCCTCCATCTGTCCTTAGTCGGCTGCAAAAGGCATCCTCTGCTTCTTCAGAAGGTTCCAGTAGCCCTCATTCATCTGAGACAAGGGCCCCAGAACACATTGTTGGGACACTGTTGGACAAAGCCCTGAGGAACTTGGTGGGCATTCACTGTTCCTCCTGATAGGGGTGGGAGGTTGGACTGAAACATCCAAAGGTCCCATCCAACAGGAATGCCTTAGTGAGGCTGTCCTCTCTGATTAGAGCTATTGTGATTCTTGGAGACACAAAATCCTCCTCTGCATGTGGCTTAGCACCAAACACAGCATCCCCAGAGACTAACTCTCCCAGTGGGTTGATGGTGCCTCCATTTGGGCCTGAAACATTTGAAGTTCCCAGAGTCATGGTGATATCATTTTTAGATGCAAGATTTCCCGACAGGACTGGAGGACTCTCAAACATCTCAGGCATGCATCTGTCAGCTCCACATTCTCAGCACAGGATGTTGAGAGATCTGGCTTTGCTTCCTTGGCAGAGGGGCGGCCAGGTCTCTCCTCTGCCGAGCCCCGGGATGATAGCACCGCACGCCGCCGATTCAGCGGCTAGTAACTCACGCCGCCGAGCAGCGGCGGCCAGGTCTACCCTGTGAGGGGCGGCGGGCGCCAGGACTCGAACACTATGTCCGAACCGCGGCCGCCAGCCCGAACCGGGACCGAACCCCGCCCTACGGAAGCGCGCAGGCAGGGCCGGGTCGACCCGGAACCACAGAGCGGCGGCAATTGCTCACCCACGCTCAAGCCCAACCTGAAAGGGAAGAAATGAAAGCTGTGGCTTCCTGCCTGTCCGGAAAGCAGGGGGAGAGCCATAGAATCACAGAATCATAGAATCATCCAAGTTGGAAGAGACATTTAAAGGTCATCTAGTCCAACTCCCCTGTCCTGTACAGGGACATCTACAGCTCAATCAGGTTGCTCAGGGCCCTGTCCAGCCTGACCTTGAACATCTCCAGGGGCAGGGCATCCACCACCTCTCTGGGCAACCTGTTCCAGTACTTCACCACCCTTGTTGTAAAACACTTTTTCCTTATATCTACTCTAAATCTCCCCTCACTCAATTTGAAACCATTTCCCCTAGTCCTATCCCAACAAACCCTGCTAAAGGTCTGTCCCATTCCTCATTATAGCCCTCCTTAAGATGCTGAAATATGATGTATATCATGTCATGACATGATGGAGATGGTATGGAATAACTCATTTGTCAATTTAAGTCAGATGACCTAACTCCGCATATTCTTTCCTATCAGGGTGGTGATGCACTGGAACAGGTTGTCCAGAGAGGTTGTGGATGCTCCATCCCTGGATGTGCTCAGGGATAGGCATGACGGGGCATTGGGCAACCTGGCACAGTGGAAACTCTCCTTGCCTATGGCAGGGCGGTTGATACTCGGTGATCTTTCAGGTCCCTTCCAACTCATGAAAGGAAAAAAAAAAAAAATGGGGGGAAAAAAAAAAAAAAGTGCAGCTTAGAAGATGGAGACTGGCAATGAGGAAATAGAAATGTCACTCCCAGAGGAGTGCTGTTGTGCCAGAGGCCACTCAGCAGGACTCTGTGACCAGTCCATGCTGTTGTGTCACAAGGACCAGGGAGGGAGGGTGGAGAGACATCAGCTAAAGGAAGGCAAGGCCAGGGTGCGAGCATGGTGGGGAGGCAAGGTGGGTGCCTACCGCGTGTAGGGAAAAAGGGGCAGGTGTAGGACAGCATAGGACAGCCTCTGGTGGAGATGGCCAACAGCACTGGCAAGGCTGGAAGGCCCCAACACAACCAGGTCTTTGTCCCCTTGGCTGTGGCTGTTGTGTCTGCTTCCAAGGCCATGAGGAGACAGGTTGTCCTCATGACATTGGGACCTCCTTGCTTCCTTGTAGCCCTGTAGGGAGACCAGCAGGTGTCCTATCATTCTCCTTCACAGAGTGTTACACACCTCACATCCCACTGACCATGGGAGAGCCCTGGGACTTGTCTGAGGGACAGGACTCCCCTTCCTAGGAGCTGGAGCAATGCCTTGGCCTTTCTGTTCCATCAAACCAAACAAGGGCTGTACTCAACATCAGAATGACCTGCACAGTGCCTTTGCCTACCTGCCACCGTGGCCTCCAGTTATCTGCTCTAACAAATCTGTGGGCAGACTTTGTCAGTAGTGGCCCGATGGTGACCAGTTAATTCTGCAAGAGACTTCATAATTTCCTTCTGATTTTATCTCCACTGTGTGGTTCCATCAGCCTCCTCTCGGTACCTGAAATTCATGGACTCAGCACCAAATACACCGTGGGGCTCATTAGAGTGCAGAAAGACCTCACAAGCCATTTTCCTCAAGTCATCAAGACTTGTACAGTTACTTAGAGAGTTTGAAGGCTGTAGTCAGTGAGGAAGTTTTGAAGGAGCATTTTACAAAATTGAGCTGTCATATCTAAGAGTACATTATATTATTTTCTGTACACCAAATGATTGAGAGATGCTTTCCACATTTTATTTTCTGCCAGGATTTCTCCTAAAGAGGCCTGGGGCAAGACAATGTACGGATAATCTTGCATCTCACACCCCCTCCCCACCATTTCACTCTTGAGCCACCTGGGACTTGCATCACTCCTCCTTACAGCAGGCTTCTCCACTGAAGTTTGCAGATGGATGTTCCAGCTTCTTTGCAGCAACTCCCACCCGCTTTTCTCAATGGACTGGCTGCATACAGGCACAGAGGAATTTTTTTTTTTTTTTTAATCTTTGGGAAAAACAAAGTAAATGGGATAACAAAGACCGCAATTGTGAGCCAAATCCAAGCTGCATCCAGTGAGCTTCACCTTCAGAAGAGATACCTGTACAAGAAATTGTTGACACGGGGAGATGGGAAATGATAAACAGCAACACAGTTACAGAGTTGGCTTTAGGGATGATGACAGAGACTACTTACAGACAGGCAAGCTTAAAGTCTCTGTAGTTCCAAGAAGCAAATGGGTGGGTGAGAGGTATCTGAACAATGAAAGAGGAAGGGGAAGGGAAATGTGGAGAGCAATGGAAAGTGCACATGCCTGGAGAGTCACTGAAACAGTGACTTCATACAGGGTCTGTTTAATCAGGCCAAGGAAATACCTGAAGGATTAGGGAGATGGAACACACTGCGTAAGAGACAGGAAGAGACAACACAAGAACCTGGGATTATCAAAAAAATTTTTCTCTTACTATAAAAATAGAAAGAGAAAAATACCTTTTTTTCTTTTTTTTTTTTTCCCATCATGTGAAATAAATAGATTTTATTATGAATGTTCAGTCACCTCAGGTAATGCACAATGTTCAAAATTTTTATGTAATATTCAGCTGTAAAAAAATAAAATAGTATTTTTCTGCCTTGCAGGAAGCCCAGAGCCCCAGAACTCTCCCTGCCAGGCACTGTTCCTGTGGTGCCATCTGGAGTATCAGCAAACTCAGCCGGCAGTGCTGAGAGCTGGGCAGAGGGGAGAGGCAGAGGAAGGCCCAGGGGACACGGCTGGGAGGTGTCTGGGAGGCCATTCCTCCTGCAGGAACCTGATGGACCTGGGGCAGGCAGGCAGGCAGACTCTGGGATGGCACCAAGTGCGTCACCAGCCATGTGACACAGGTGGCAGCTCAGGCAGAGCACAGGTCCGGAAAGACACCGTGGCCAGGCTGCTGCTGGTGAGGTCACCTCCCTGCAGCACTGGGATGAGCCAGCAGCAGGCAGGCCCTGGCAGGTCATCAAGAAGAGCAGCTGAGAAAGCTGCAGACAGAGGACTGGGTCCTGGGCAGGCCCTGCCTGGCAGAGACGCCACCTGTACCTGGCCTGGGGACCTGTGGGACAAGGCCTGGCACCTGCCCAATGCGAAAAAGAGCAGTGTGACAAGGGAGCAGAAGAACAGCAGCACTGAGAGAGACAGCAGCATCTGCCATGGCGTTGGAAGGCAGAGAGGTGAGCAATGGCCAAAGGGCACAGAGAGCTGGAGGGGAGCCCTGGAGACCTGGTGGGCAGTCAGGTCTAGCAAAGGCAGCAGTGCCCAGGGGACCCACCAGTGATGTCACCTGAGGCCCATATCCAAAGCTCAGCTCCATTCCAGGTGGTAGGACGAGCATTCAGTCTATTCCAGCTGGAACCAGGACTCTCTGCCTGCTGCCCCCACTGTCTGTAGCGGTTCTGCACTGGAGCCCAGTCATTTGGGGCAGGAAGCCTCCTCAGATGAATGCTTGGTTTTGTGGATATTTGGGAAGGTCATCCTTATGCTGCAAGTAGGATGCCCTTAAAGGCCTGTTGGACATCCCGAGCTCTTTCAGCCTTCAAAGATGTTTCTGATAGCATCAGCTGTAATCATTCCCCAAGTAAACCAAAGTCTTCTCCTCTGGAGTCCAGCTCTGTGCCCTGCTGCTGGCCTTCCTCACTGCCCTCTGCCATCTGGGACCCCACTACTTCAGGCGCATCCAGCCAAGGCTGACCCTGACTGTCACAGCCCTGACCAGCTCTCCCTTCTTGGCCTGTTAAAGATCCACGTGAGCATCACCACTGTTGGCCCACCTGGCAGATGTCTTCAGAAGCTGTCTGAAGACCCTCCAGCCTCTTTGCAGCCTGTGCTGGAGCTTCACTGGAGCCAGTGAATGCCAGGGCAATTGCGATTCCCCACAGGAAGCTGCTCATTGATCTGGAGACTTCCTGGGGATCATAGATTCATA
>WEIU01017273.1:3704-21808 GCA_013389925.1 Aegithalos caudatus | reverse complement strand
AAAAAAAAAAAAAAAAACGGATAGAGAATTCACTACAGCACGTAATAATTACTGTCCTTATCAAAACAACAAACAAACAACTATTCCCTTAAGATGTGCACCATTGAAAAGGAATATGTTTGGGTTTAGGTATCATATTTTATTACAACCTCGTCTGCATAACTAAAGAATTCTCCGCATGAGAACTGAATGAGACTTTTTTCACCATTATCTAGTCAAGAGCAGAGGGAGAGGAGAACCCTCTGGAAGGTGGGACAACCATGTTACATCCCAGTTTTGCCTAAACTAGAGTTAAGAGATTTGAGCTCCATTGCTACCACAAGACACTGTGGGTCCATTGGGGCCTGGAGTAGCATCCAGCCTGCTATCCTCTATAATTGTGTGAGCTAATAAAGCATTCCCTGGAGAAAGCTTGAAGCTTTTCTACATGGATGATCAGGGAACTTTGCATAAAAATCCTGGACAATGATAGAATTGCAGTCTCCATCAGAAAAAAAAAATGAGGAGAGGCGGTAGAGTCATGAGCTCCTCAATATCTTCAGTCCCAAGGTTATGTTTTGCAGTTATGCAGTGGCTTGTTTTCTAGGTCTGCCTACAAACACTGGCAAAAATGATGCAAATTGCAAACAATGAGTGGGAGAAGTGTATGTACATCCTACTGTATTTTCTTCACAGGTTTTATCTGTGCCTTTTGCCTCTGTGATGTTTTGTGAAAGCTTTCTCCAAGGTGACACAACCTGAATATTATTTGTAGTTTTATTTGTAATGTATTACCTGAGAAAGTAACAAAATGTGGACAAAAATTATAATGAAATCTAACAGGTCCCAAAATATCAGAAAAATCTATTTGTTTTAAATCAGAATGCAAGTTGGGACAGAGATCTTTGAAATTTGGGTGGCTCACAGAGAAAAACACTGATTTGTGCCAGCTATGGAAATGCATTGCCCTCAGTGGGATCGCAAAAATACGTGTAGAGAGACACAATCCACGGACGGCTTATTTAAGCAGATGGCTTCATTTTGGGGGTGTACTGTTTGCCTAGCACATTATAACTCTAGCAAAAGAGATTTGTATCACTTTTCTTATCGAGTTATGACCTGTATTTTCAAATGTGGGTGCTTCCAGTTAGTAGTTAAATAAGTGCCCTGATTTCCAAAGCCAAAGAAGAGGCATAAGGATGTCTCTTTGTGTTCTTTTTTTAGTTTGTTTGGTTTTGGGTTTTGGTTTGTTTGAGTTTTATTTTTTTTGTTTTGATGCTTAAGATGCCACTCAGTCCTGTAGAGATTAATGAATCATCAGGGATCTCAAACATCACTTTCTTAACCGAAACAATCACTAGAGTTCCATGTTTAGAGATAAAATTAGAAGCAGGTGAATGGGATAAATTTACCACACAGCAGTTAGGTTCACGTGGCAGGAATGATCTAATATGCAGGAGAAAAAAGGGTGGTCGATGTGTTCCCAAGCACCTTCGCAGAGTTTTCACTGTTTTAACTCCATCTTGATTATGTCTCTTAACTTTATTAAAAAACAAAGCTTACGGTCACAGAATTTAGGACTAAACCCTGAGAATTAAAATTTACTAAAATTAGCTCCGCTTTGACCAGTAAATTTGACCAGATGACCTCCAGACATCCCTTCCAACCACCATCCTCTCCAACACATTATATTCTGTGATTGAAGTTAAACCTTATGCAGTTTGTTTATGAAGCTGATTTGAGGGAAGTCAGAAGTGCTGGCTGAATGATGGCAGCTCCTGAGCCACCAAGAATCTTAGAAAACCCCAAAGAGGCTTTTAAATTTGTAAGGCAAGGAGAGGCAACAAAAAGTATACTCAATCCCACCAGATAAGGCCAAGTCTTGTTCATAAATAGGTCAAAACTTTCCCAGATGGTGGTGGGTAGGAAGAGAAGTCTATAAAAGCCTTCAAGGCATTGCAGTGGCAGTGAAACTCCTGTAAAAAGAGGCAGAGTAAATTGACCAGGGTGAGGTGGGTTGACCTCGGCTGGATTCCAGGTTCCCAACAAACTGCTCTATCACTTCCTCCTCTCATCTGAAAAAGGGACAGAAAATATTATGGAAAAAACTCTCAAATTGAGATAAGGCAGTTCAGTAAAGTANGTTGGAGACACAGCACTGATGCTGCTGGAACACTCCTCAGCAGTAGCCAAAACACTGCTGTTGATCATTTTTCTAGTTCCAAATGCAAAGCATAGCACTTGAGGGCTGCTATGGGAAAAAATAATTGTTTGAGAAAAATCTCAGGCAGACCCATTGCACAGGGCAAAACACACTAAGGCACAATGAGATGAACTTCAAAGGTATTATTGGTATCAGAGCCCTTAGGGTAAAAACCTCACTACTGAGATGATCACCCTGGTCAGAAACCAGATTGAAAAAACTCCTGAAAAAAGAAAAGCAGTAAGGAGTAAATAGCTCTCCATAGCCCAAGAAAGTAAAGTGTGCTTCTTCACAGAAGTCTTCAGTAGTATTGGAGTGAGAAACACCAGCTCTAAAACAAAAAAACCTCCCTGTAAGATAAACAAGGCTACTGAGTTCTTCTGGATGAAGATCAGTGCAATGTGAGCCTGGTGATCAGAGGGGCTCTCTCTTTTCTTATCCAGAAGGGATGTGGCAATTCAGATTATAAAAAAGGTATAGAATCAAAATCAAAGGAGGAAGCTGGGAAGAGATATTTGCAATGTGTTCATTACTCCATATGTTCCTAGGAATTTCAAACTCCCTGCCACATATTTTACACTACTTAATGTGACATCTTTCATTAATGGAAGGCCAAGTCTCATTCATTTTGCTCATGTGACTTAGCAGGAACTGTTCTATTTATTGATGCATGAAAAGTTTGGCCTCATAAATTACCAGAGAAGAGATCAACAGGTCTGCATTTTGCTTTCTGCAGCCTGCTCCAGGATTATACCAGGGTGAGAACTGAGTCACTAGGCAGAAGAAGGTGACCTTCTCAGTCACATTCCTTCAGAAAGAAAAAAAAAAAAAAAAAGTTTTTATTTTTGAAATAAAACCTTGAAAAAAAAACCCAAAAACCCCAACAGATAAATTCATGATATGGGTGCTAGGATTTCTACAGATTTCTGTTAAGTATTTTACCATTTAAGATCATGAGCTATGTTTTCTCTGTGTATGATATGTATTTTATCTCTTTTATATAATTTTATTCCATGAAATATCAATATGATATTGGTGAAGGTGTTTTCAGAGAATCAAATGACCATTAAAACATTACAGATCAAGTTTATATGGTTAAAAGATATGAAATCAACCTTACATTAACCTACAGCTTTTGCCAATTCCTAGAAACCATGGCAGGAATTAGACAGATGTAACCTGACTCCTCTTTACCTAGATTTTCATGGAAACTACTGTTTTTATTACTAGACCAGGTCCCAGGAACACTTTTTCTTCCAAAGATACCAAGGTCAAGTCACAACAAATGTTTAATCATCAGTAATGATTTTTATTTTTTAAATAAAAACCACTATATTCCTTCTAGTTAAAAAAGTAAGAGAGATGTTGACTAATATGCATTTATGACCATTTAATATCTTCATATCTAATAAAATAATAATTTTTGTTAAGCAATATTATGCATGCTAAGAACAATTGATCCAGTCCATGTTGAGACAGCAGACATCATAATTATTTTTATATCTAAGTATATTTGAAATTTAAACTCAAAAGTATTGGCGATATTAAGTGTGCATAATCAAGGTTTAAGTGTTACAGGTATAAGTGTTGGAAGCATATTTTTCTTCTCTCAGCACTTCTTTAATATTCTTAATTTTTTTTTTTCTAGGTAAATTTGTTTGGTGGCATAATGTTGATGAATAAACTTCTGGACACATTTGATTTACAGTAACATTTTCACTATAGTTAAGTACTCCTCATCTCTTTTAGAAAAAATATTAGTACAATAAGGACTATTGAATTCAACATCTTTTTTTCTTTTTTTTTGTCCTGGTTCAAAACCTGCTGAGATTTGTCTTCAAAAAGAAGTAACTCAGTGACAAATCCAAATATGCTTGGTCTGTTCTTTTCTGAAGAATCACTTAGGAGTTCAATTAAACATACTGCAATCAATGAGAGATGTCAACTCTCTTCAAGGACTTGAAGAGAGGAATTTTGTTTGCTTGTTTTTCTTTTTATTAAGATTGTAATTTTCAGAGGCATCTGATTTAAAATGAGAGGTTTTGTTTGCCAGGTTCAAAAAAATTACATCAAGGAAGGGAAGGATTCTCAATGGGTATAAATTAACAAAGTTGATTTAAAGTTGATGGAGGAATGTTCATTTATATTAACTGTCATTCTGACACAAGCTGTATATATTTTAACTGGGAAACATTCACAATTTTACAAATTATTCCATTTTATATCTTATGTTTTTCATGATTAACAGAGTTGTCTCATATAATAGACACTGCTGTTTTTCTTCTGGAAAAATATATTGGTTAAAAGCAGCAGAAGGAAAAAAAAAATCTTGACATAAAGGAGTTCACTTTATTTCCTTAATTACTGTTACAGAATCCAGCAGCAATAAGGTATTTTGAAACTACATTGTCCAAATAATATTAATATGCAGAGGTGGGAAATGAACATCAAGTTACTCAAAATCAACACTGTCCAGGCAGAAACTTGCACCTCAGAAAATAAATTACTTGTAAAACTAAATGTCTATATGAAATATTAAAGTTTAAAACCATTTGGTATTACCCATTTTAAATACAGTCACCCAACTTATGCTGCTTCTCCAACCATATCTGAAAGTGAGCAGGCACATTGCATCAATCAAAAGAAAACTGCAGTGAGAAAAATAATCCCCCATCAAAGCAAAATACATAAATACATAAATAAAGCCAGTGTTACATAAAATATCAGCAGTAGTGAAAAGTATTTAAATGAGTGTTTAAAAACTTTGGGGTATTTTTCTCTTCCCCCTTCTGCCTCTCCCCAGTCCCTCCCCAACCTGGGCTTGTTTTATTTGGTGCTTATAGAGTCTGGAATATTAGGCAAATATTTATGGACTTGAGTTTAACCAAAATCCTGTTCACAGCTGCACCTGAGAGTTACTCCATCCTTGGACTGGAGCAACTCTTGGGGATCAGCAAATTGTTTGCACAGCCACGGACGGGGAATTAAAAATCTTGTTGAATCAGGATTAGCAGTCTGCATGAGGAGGAGGAGGAGGGCTCATTTCCATAAGCTCTTCATCTCCCGGGCTGCTTCTCAACTCTCTATGGCCTGCAGACATGTGTGACCCAAAAATGAGGGGGGAAATGCATATGATTGAGAGAGAAAAAATGAAAATAAAGAAAGAAGGGGCTCTTGCAATGACTACAACTTTGCTTTTTCTGCCGAGCAGGGTCTGAGACACCTTCCTGCCCTTTCAGGTAGACTCAAATGACCTCCCACAACTGGAAGTACATAACAGTGTCAAGACAGATCCTGACAGTACAGTTAAACCTTTGTTCCTGCCTCAAGCAGTGTTGCCAAGCAGGTTAAACTTTGTGGGGCCCTTTTTATTTCTGCCTTCTGATTAATGGTAGAAGAGCTGTGTCTGCTATGTGAAATCCCACATTTCACATCTGCTGAGCTGCCTACCTACCTAAGCCTCCCAAGGTCTGGGCAAGAGCATGCTCTCTGATCATTAGGGGCCCTTAGCTGCTTGCTATTTGCATGGGCATCAAAAGCATTTAAATCCAAACCAAAATACACCAACCTGACATGTATGGGTGTCTTTCATGCAAGATGAATGGATAAACCTGGCTGAAGTTAACAAACTATTCAATGACTTAGAGTTGCCTTAAATTTGTAGAGAGCTAGCAGTGTAGTCATGTGGACTCCATTTCCCCATTAAGAGCAGGAACACGAGGTCTATTACTCAATAGAGTGAAATACAACTGCCCACAACTGTCATGAAGTGTATTTAGTAAATACACTGAGGCTGAGATGGCTATAGGGTCTCCATTACCCACTCAAATTTCTTCATGACCACAGTCACCACTGTCACTGCTTCCTCCCCTGAATAATCAGGATGGTTGAAGGGTAACAAGCTTATTTTGAAACAAATCAAACCACAGGTGGATGAAAATGTACATATTTCAAATGTATATATTTGACTTTCATTGATTATGAGGAAAAAAGAAGCACAATGTAGCAAAGATAAGCATTGCAAAATCCAACTCAGAATTACTGTGGATATGTGTGTAATGCCAGATAAAAGCAAATTATGCTTTTCACACCAAGATTTTTCTTGTGTTTATACTTGCTATTCCAGAAGAGCCAACTGAACAACTCCTTCAGCATTAATTGGCAGCTATATAGCTAAATTTATACTATATTCTGTGGACCAGACCATGCCCTTCTCCGTGACAGCTCACCCATTGATGGATCTCCTAACAACTGCAATTGTAGAATCGACAGTAGAAATTAATTCCTGAAGAGCTCAAAAGAAAAATCACACGTCCCAGCTATGTGGTCACTTCAATCAACCATCTTTTTATATGCTGCATTAGAAACTTTAGCCAGAGTTTGAACAGCTCAGGTTTATTGACTTTGTCAGTCTCATTTTTATTCACTGGACTAGCTTGAAATTTTTGAATGAACAATGTGTACAAATTTGGCCCATTTTCAAAACTTGATTTTTATTTTTTTTAATACTGCTAAAGCCCATTAATGTACTTATGATTTGACAGACTTTTCTTTTTTTTTTTTTTCTAATTGAAATTCTTTCTTTCCTCTTTCCTGCCTCATAGAAGCTGCTTTTTCATGTCCCTAAAGTGCTCATTTGAAGTGATCTTTTCCATCACACTTCCCCTGCTGCCAACACTTACATATTTGAAGTCCATCTGGGTTATGACTCTATATCATTTTAAGCACTTCTGCAATCTTCTTGCTCCTAAACTCCTCTGAAGGCTGAGAAGACCCTTAAATCACTGAGGCAATCCTCATCACCTTTTAAATTGCAACTGTATGTCCAGGCTGTCACAAAGGTCACTAGGCTGTGTTACATTACACTTACCTAGGATACAATCCCGGATCTGGATACTCCCACATATGCTCTCCCAGATCTGATGGCTTTTACTGGTTGGAGACACAGAGACCCTGGTCATCAGACCTTTGTCCTCAGGGGAGTGCTAACACGAAGGACACATCCCAGATATCCCCAGCCAGGATGCTCCTGCCAGTCTTTCCACATTACATATTGCCGTCCTACTTCTCCTTTCAACTGTTGCAGCATCTGCTATACCCAAATTTAAGGAGGAATTTTAAGATTGGTGTCTGTCGTTTCTTCAGTAGGAAATTCTTAGTTTTTGTTCTCCTTTACACTGTTCTAACCTTTTTGCATGTATCATTATGTTCTTTCATTTGGCATAAAGTGAATTACAGGAGAGATTGTTATAACTCTTCTTTTTTTGTACTTTCCTTCACGTCCCAAATATCTGATTTCCTTCTGAAATCTCACCTCTTCAAAACTACTAACCAACAACAGGCAACATTCCCCAACACCACCTCCACCATAGCACCCCTTCAGTCTGGCCTTCCCAGCAAGAAGTGGAAATTGCCTCTTCCCCCTCACTCACTGCAGAGAAACCTCCGTTCCAAGCTTTGGTTTGCTTGACACTGCTCAGGGAATATCCATAGATGTAGATCACACCTTCTCCCTCCTATCCTATATCATCACTGTTCCTCCAGCCACAGCAGCCACACAGCAGGGTGGTCGAGACCCAGTGTCTGTCAGTGACTGTACTGAACCCTAATAGCTGATGAATCCAAAAGTTTTTCATGCAGTCCATATTGTGTTCTCGCCAAGGTGACTGGGGCAGTCATACCTAAAATAGATAAATTGATGCATACAGCAGAGTGGGCTCCACTCTTCAGCAGGTTTTTACAGATATTTTTTGCTTTTGTTGTCTTTAGGACTGGTGCAGTGGCACATTACATTAGTGCAAACCGGTGCTGATGCTCAGAGGCTGTGCCCACTCTGTCAGTATTCAAAATATTACCACAATCTGCAAGTAAGCAATAAGATATGACAAGGAGTGTGATACTGTAACATAACAATGTACCTCGAGGGACACCTGTGAGGGAGGAGGTGAAACTGAGTGTATTCAAATGCCCAAGGTGTGATTTTTATATCAAACCGTAATGTAATAAGATGTGATAATAAAAAGGCACAGGGCTGAAACAAACCATGTCTTTTTTAGAATGTCAACTTGCTTATGTGCTATGCTGTAAAAATTCTTGTGTGATTTCCTGCCTTCTAAATAGAATGCTTAAAGAATTATCTGAGATAATTTACATTAGTGTGTTTCTTTTTAAAAAATCCATTAGCCATGGTAGGCCTAGATTCCTCATGTGGATTCTGCTTCAAGAATCCCTTATGCATCCAATATTGTTTTGCCAATATATAAAAAAACCCAACTTGGGTTTCATTTTAAATATAAGGGATTTAGAAGTACCAGAAGAGAAATGCAATACACAACTAGTTCTCTACCTTCATGACAAGTCCATTCCTTTCTTGATGATATTTTGCAAGTGTGTCAGTAACACAGGTACGACACATGCCACAAATCCTCCCATGCTATAAAAAAATTTAAATTTGCTTAAGCAAAATAAAACACAGTAGTTTATAAACTCCTTGGGGATAATGTCAAGGGAAACCATGCTCCATAATTTAAGGCTTTTGTGGACCTACAACACAAGTCTGGGGTTCCTGATTGACAGAAAGTAGAATATGAGTCAGCAGTGCCCTGGCAGCCAGGAGGGCCAACCCTGTCCTGGAGGGCATCAGGCACAGCATCACCAGCTGGGCAAGGGAGGGAATTGTCCTGCTCTGCTCTGCACTGGGGTGGCCTCACCTTGAGTGCTGGGGACAGTTTTGGGCACCACAATATGAGAAAGATAATAAGATATCAGAGTGCATCCACACACTCTGGGATTCTGTGAAACCATACGTATAAAATAATTTTCAAACAAGTCATAATGAGAAGATGCTATCAGAAGACTTGAAAGGTGGAAAGCTCATAGTGACCAAGTAACCTCAGCTCTCAGTGACTTGAGTCTCAGAACAGACATCATGTAATAACATGGTCTACATAACATATCTACATGGTCAGGTAACTAAAGATACAATACCTTGAACAGCAGATGATATCTCCTGCTATCAGAGCTCTTCTATCAAATCTCAGAACTGTTTATTTTCAAATTTTAATTCAAGAGTTCTCAATATAATCCAGTGCTATTTTAGAAAAAAATTTGTACTATTCAACTAAATGAACATCATCAAAATTGTTTGTTTTACCAATACAGCAAGCCTCAGTCTTTACCCTCTCCAAAATAAGCCATTGATTGTATTTCATGAAAAGAGAAGAAAACTTTCATACAAATACAACACAATTGCTAGAAAGATATTTAATCTAAGTGTCGGGTAGAAAATAACTACTGCAGGTCTATTATGATTATATGCAGTATTTAGTGAAGCATTGAGTTCCCATTGAGATGAAACATCTCAGCTCCAGAAATATTCTGCATTTGTTCTGGCCATGCCTGACACCATTTTTGAAGCATATATGTCCATGAATACTTCCCCTGAATAGTTAAGTCCCATTGACTTCACTGGTAATACTCATAGGCACAAAGCTTGATACAAAGTCATGACTTGCAGCTGCTGTTATTTCTACTGGCCATTATTTAATGATGCTGGTCTATTTGAGATCAGTGAGAGAGGCTCCACTGTTCTTATTTGTGGCCCCCCCAAATGTTCACACGCATTGTTCCCCTTGCTCTCTAGTCCAGGTAAGTCTCTAAGTACTTGCACAAAGCAAATATTTATTTCTCTGTTGCCTTCCCCCTACAGGGGGTCTGTTACCACAAGTTTAGCAGAGCAGGCATATGTTCTCCTCAGATGGGAGAACCATTTGGGGAAAAGCAGCCAGTTTGTGCCTTAGAGCACGGTAACATTACTTCAAGTCAGAAAGAAAGTCGTGTTTCCTACAGACTGTACTATAACAAATGTCAAAAGGAGAAATAATACAAAGGTTTGGGCTATTTTTCTCCATTAAAGGCTTTGTATAATTTCCACAGTACCATCCCCAGTGCTATGCCTGACTTCAAATTGAGATAATTGCATTTTACCAACCTGAATTTCTGTTCTGGAGCTTAGTAGGATAAACTAGCTGTTTTTTGCTGTCAGGATTCGAATGTTGTTTAGGGATACAATCTGCTTTTAAAAAAATTTTGTTCTGCTCTCCAGATATTTGCAGCAATTGATATACCGAAATGGTTAATATTAGAACACTACATATAAATAAATAAAGGAATTTCAGGAGTGCTTGAAGTGATTCCTATACACATGCACACACATGACCCTTCAAGATGAGATGCAGTATATGAGACACTACTCTGTAAGACACTGAGATGTTATTATGCTTCGTATGGAGGATGCTATATAAAATATTAATGTCTTTCATTAAAATTACTCTTAATGTCAATATGTAGTGTGACTGTGCCATGATTTCTTATGTTAGTAGGTGCTTTACTAGAAGTTATAACTTTACATTATTCAACCACAATAGTCTCTGTAGTAAATGTATTGTCTCTGTTATCAACTTACTTATGCCCCATGAAAAACCATTGCTATGGTGATGAGTATTTTATGGTACAGTATTCGCCTAATTATAAAACTGTTCCCTAACAGAAGTGCTAATATTATCTGCAACAGCAAAATCCATTTTCAAAATTAAAATATATGCAAATAATTGATTCATAACCCTCATCACAGTACTTTTATTGATAATTATTTCTGTGTATTAAAAATGTTCACAGCAAATGTAAAAGTTATTGCGATGGGTCTTTAAGAGACCTTATTTCTATAACTCTAAGGCAATGTATACCTTTTTTATTTGCTGATGGACTGTATGCTGTTAAAGTGAAAAAGTTACAATAGAAATAAAATTATTCTGATTGTCTATGAAGCATAATATCATGAGAAAGAAAAATGCAAGATCTGGGTTCATTAAGCATTTATTTGTAAATAGCATCATCCCTTGAAAGATGACACATTTAGTTCTCCGACTTTATTACCAGTTCCATGAGGCTCAATGTTTTTCTTCAAATTATTATGATTATTATACTCAGTCTGAGAATTTGACACCTGCTGTTTCAAAACTTGATCGCAAATGTTTCAGAATATACATCAGATAGTACATATGAGAGAAAAAGGACTCAGACTACAATAATGTGGGAAGATTAAAAAATAAAAAAAACAAAGCCAAAATTGTTCTTCCCCATAAATAAAATCAGTCAAAACAGTTATCTAGAATATGAAGAGAACATGTTAGGTGCATTTAAATTAGTATAATGAAATTTATAATGGAATGGTAAGAAGAAAGAAAAGATCCAACTAACAGAGGATATAATTTTGGCTGAATCCCATAACTGTCTGTAGGAAAACAATACTAACAGGGATACAACTGAGAGTAGGATGGTTAAGCACACAAAACCAGAAATGCTTGAATTAAGAAGAATGGAACAGCATTAGATAATAAGGGGTAAGAATAATATGTGTAATATTGTACTTTACTTTTCATTCTATATTTAATGATAAAAAGATTGGGTACTTGATATAGTTTAATATCTACTGTGTTATAGTGAGCATAATAGTGATGTCTAACCTGAAAATCTCTATCATTTATTCCTTTTCCTCTTAGTTTATTCTTCTTTTTCCTCGTATTTATAAGTGGCTGGCTTAATAATTGTATTATTAATCTCACACAGTATTTCTGAAATACTTGCTTATAATGAAAGCTGCAATACATAAATCAAAATAATGGAGAGCATTGTATTGATGATTATTCAAATAACATCATCCATTAATAGCCTGTGCATCCTGTAGGTTAAGCAGTGTTTCATTCTGATAAAGCAATTAGATGTGATCTTAACTTTGAGTATGTACTGAAGTCTGTCTGCAATCACATAAATATTTAGGCATATGCTTCAGCTGGAATGAAGTGCATATGTAGGGTTAAACAGATGCTTTGCTGAGGCACAGATTCTAAAACTGTGAGCCTGATCCTTGATCTATTGAAGGCTTTCAACTCCGCTGGATGTTAGTTCTTTTATTATGTGTAAAGCTGTCCAGGGAGGATGAGATACTGACCCTAAAATGAATAACAGTACATTCAGCCAATGTTTTTGCTCATGTCTGCTTTGAATAGAGATGGAATAAAATTAATGTCTGAAACTTGCCTTATTTGAGAAAAGAAGTAAAAAAGGTCAAAACTGGGGGGCCTGCACTTAGATATAATACCAGTTTCTGTCTTTTATCTAAAGGTTATTGATGTCAGATACAGGTAAGAGCTGATTCTAGATTGCTTTGGTTTTTATTTACTTAGGGTATTTTGCAATGTGTTGCATTTCTGCACACAAAGACTGGTGCTTGCATAATTTCTTTGAGAAAATAAAACCAGCATGGAACTCCTGTGTAATCAGGTCCATGGCTAATGGAGGCAACCAGGTCATATAGTTCTGATAATATATTTATCAAGCTCTTTGTTTAAACCCACTTGATTTTTTTTACCCCTCATTGCTCCTATCTGGAAACTGTTCCAGAACTTCAGTCCTCTGTTAGTTATAAATCTTCTTTTTCTGTCCTAGATGTGTTTACAACCAATTTATACCCATTTGATCTTATGCCAACATTGTCTTGGATTTTAACCCCTCTCTAGTTGTGGAAACATCATAAAATTTTAAAGGAGAAAAGGGAATTACACTGTTGAAAATCTGTAATGCTGACATTGTTAAAAAAATATGGAAAATAGAAAATACTCTCACATTCTGATTTTGGGGTACTTTTTCTCACTTTCAGAAGTAACCATCAAAATCTAAATCAAATAGTTTGATTTTTCTCTTGAAAAACAGATCTATAAGTGTGGACACTTAAATAATAAACAACCAAATATCTATCCCTATAATTAATCAATCCTAAATAAAGAAATAGCTGTGTTATCTTCTTCTAGCCTTACTTACCAGTTATTTTGAAAGAACATTGGTCAAACCAATGCTTTCTGGGTGTAAGCTTTGTTTCTCACAGACAGAGGACTCAGGAAATTAGCTTCCAAAATATTCAAGGTTTCTGGCTGGTACCAGTTTAAGGCTATTTACACAAAAGCCATTGTTCTGAGAGCAAACACTGGGGTTTTTTTCCCCTATCATTGAAAAAGGAATTTTCATGGAACAGAGTTTTCACAACAAAAATGGATGATTGAGTTTTTTTCAGGGGTTTGGGGATATTTTTTTTTTGTTTGTTTTAAGAAAAGTAACACTAACATATTCTTCTCCTGCTTGGTTTAAACACTATCCATTGGTCCTATTCCCAGATTGTGGAGCTCTTCTGTCATTTATAGCCTTGGCAGAGTATTCATAGAATATAGGTACAGCCCCAGGTAGAAGAGGAAATATTTTCCAAGAGGCTTTTGCTGCTTCTTTTCAAAGAGCCTGAACATGCTACCTGCAGATGATCATCTCTCTTTTGATTACAGAAATATAAATATAAATAAATATATATAATATATATGCAACATAAATATACTTACAGATATAGATAATTTTCAATGCAGTATGAATGCAGCAATATCAGATTTTTGTTTAAGACAGTGAACACATGTAATGAATTTTCACGGTATTCACAGCAATAGTATTGTAAATATTTCCTCTAATTACAAACCCATTTATAGGTTTTGATTTAAAATACATAAATCTTGTAGAAAAAATGAAACTTGAAAACAGAAATAAATATAGAGTCTTGACAATTGTGAATATTGAAGGTATAAAATTATTTTATACTTGAATATCTGCACTTCACTAGTCCTTTTCCAAAATAAATAAGGTCATGGAAAAAAATAACAGCACATGGCAGCTTGAAACACTCACTAAGAACTGAGCCTTCTTGGACCACCAATACCATGGTTTCCTGAAAGTGAAGATTTTGTGTTGGAAATACTTGTATCCAACTTTGTTGAAGACTATAGAAACATATACATTTAATAAGTGTTGAAAGGACCTGATAGGACACTGTCAATCTTCAAGGATATCTTCAAGATAAATATTCTGGCTACACTGAATTCTTCCTTTTCTTTTCAGGCTGATAATAAATCCTGTAAAGTTAGTTCTACTTTCAAAGCACAGGAAAGGGTTTAAAAACATCCCACAAATAAGAAGAATTAAAAATGCTGGTGCCCAATCGTATTGATTTCACTTAGAGTTGAGGGCACTCAGCACCTTGCAGGAGGCTCTTGCAGCATCAGACGATCAGGCCCTTATGCAGAAGGAAATCTTTCATTGATTGCTCTTAACTATAAATGGTGTCATTTCAGAAGAAGCAGCACAGAATGTCAAATGTGTGACACATTTTTAGGCCCACTCTTGCAAACATTTATGCACAGGGGAGCATGTACACAGGTGAGACGACTTGATGAGGTCTACCAGGCACGGGGAGGCAGGAACCACTCTCCCTTGGCTGCCCTAGGCAGAACTGTACAACCAACAGACAGATTTTCTCCTCTCCCTCATTTTCCTCTATGAGCCACTTTGAAGGCACGTGAACTGGGTGCAAAGATTTACTCCCTTACAAGTGCTCTCAGAAATGTTTCCTCTCCCTCTCTTTCTAAGTCACTTTATACACTTTATTTCCTTTCAGTGAACTTTCCAGTACGCCCAGCACCTGTCCCTTTAATATAGCACACAGGGTTCTTTCCCTCCATACTGTACATTATCCTCATTAACACATATCAGTCAAAAGCACTGTTAATTAAACTGGCAAGATGATTACACACGCCTCCATGTGCCCCCTCAGAGCATCCGCTTGCCAAGATTTTTTCCTCCCTCATCTAAAGTGGGTGGAGAAAGCCCTGAGTAAACCAGAATTTAATATTTAGAAAAAATATCCCAGTACATTGTTTTCTTGGAGCAAAATGGCTTACACATTATCACCACTGTCCCAAATAAATAAATGCAACACTGACACCAGTCTGTAAAACTAACACATGCATTTTTGATCCCTACAGGCACTGCATATTATGATGTTTCGTTTCAAAGCTCCTCTCCAGATAGAAGACTTAACATACTTACATTAAAGTCTGGACTAATGAGGATGTCATAAAGAATTGACTAAAGCTGGGCAAACCCAACAGGTTAAGGAGGTTGGGGTGTTTAACTTTCTTTTTCCTTTTCTTTTTTTTTCTTTTTTTGTCTTTGTAAAAATCTGAATTATTTCCCAGGGTTTCTATTCACTTCCACTTGTATGTGACATTTCCACAAGGAAATTCATTGGCTTCCAGCAAATATTTCCACAGCATTTCAAAAGTTATAACCATTTTTGCCACATTGCCACAAAACTCTTTAGAGAGTTCACAATTCTGTAATGTGCTTTGGATCAAGCTCTCTTCAAGAATACTATTGGAATGACAGGGCTGGAGGGTACAGCAGTGGAGTATAAATAAAGGCAGGCAGTGGTGATCCCTGAAGCAAAGATAATGTACTTTTCTCATACACATACACAGGCCTGATAGCTGCAACATAAGCCATCCAAACATTTCCCTAGCAGAATGCAGTTCTAAGAAGCTGTAAGAAAATATTGTCTTGTAAGGAAGGAGAAGAATTCGCAGAAATCCATCATTGAGACTAAAGAAATGTTTACTCCTTAGCAGAACATGAGCACCTAAGTCCCTGAGAAGTGGGACTGGTATTCAGCTGACTGCTAATACCTTATTCTCTAGTACAAGAGATGTCCTTGAATGATGAAGAGAAAAATATAGTGTAGCTCAACAGCAGCTTTGCAACTCATTTTTTTTCTCCTCCTGTATCAGAAGAGGTCAAGCTTTGAAAATTATTGTGAACTGATGAAAAATTAGGGGAAAGAGAAGCATAAGTGAGAAAGATGGGATTTGCTCAAATTATTTTGAATTGTTTTGTTCTGAACTGTCTCTTGGAAGCTGAAAGGTGGTTTCATATGTAAATAAATACTGACAGCTGGCAAGGGAAAAAAAAATTCTTTTTAAAAAGGAAATTCACAAAAGCTACCATGTTCAACAAATATTTCCTAGCTTGACTATTCCACAATTTCCAATAGAAAAATTTATAAAAAGTCTTGACGTGTTGTATGGGACTTTGACACCATTCAACAGTATTAAACCTACCTTGACAGAAAGGAAAAGAGACACTCCTTATAAAAGTTTTCAGGCTGACCATATACAGGCCAGTAAAAATTCTCTTCTTTTCTTTAAACTTCAGCCATATTTAGGTGAAGATAACAAGACTCTCCTTATGTGACATAAAGCAATTTTCCTATCAAAAGTCCTCACATATACAATCCAGAGGGGTAACATCATACTTGTTATTTCAAAGGCTAGCATGAATATCTGTATATCATGATAGATGATCAGCAACATTTAATAAGCAATTATTATTTTTAAATGAAAAATGGTTATTAAAATTAACTTTAATGTATTAACATTATTAACATTTTAATATTAATCATTATTAAATTTTAATTATTAATTTATTTTTATCTTAAAAGTGAATTCTGATAACTTAATTTTGAAATTTTTTTTTGCTAGCACTATTTGCTAGCTATGTTCCAAGCTCTAGAATTCAGCTAAATTTCAGTAATCCAGTTTAGAGAAAAGAGGAGTGGAACACTGTGTGCCCACAAAAACATACATGCACACTCAGATATTGAAAGGTCTCATCATACACAAAGATGATAATCAAAAACCTCTCACTCAGACAGGTTATAGCTTTGCTCCAGGAAAAAATTTATAGCTTGTTTTTTTGCCTGCTTTAAATTGAGATACCTGACTCAAAGGCTGTGTTGTACTGGGCAAACCTCCTCAGAGTGACCTTGGTTATTTTTGGAGTGGGGGAAGAGTATGCCAACCATCCCTTCCAGTCCTGTCCTTGAAGTCCCAGTCTTGACATTTGCAGCCTATTTGCAAGCAGCAGGCATGCACTGCAAGCACTGCTGGACCCAATTCCACACCCTTTGAAGTCAACAGTAATTTAGACTTTGGGTTCAGTAGACACCTATGATGGAAGGTGGCCTGATATTGCAGTTTAGTTAGTGCTGTCACTTGTTACAGAAGCTGGGGTAAAATCTACTACCTGAGCTTCCCTCTTCTTGTGTATGATCCCTCCACATCAGTTCTATAATATTTTAATGCTACATTTATTACTCAGTGGAGCATTTTGAATCTGTAAAATTGACAGGGAAGCACATAGATGTCACTAGCATCAGTTTTTATGACTTATTAGCCATGATGAAGATAACATTTTTCTTGGTAATTAGGGAAAACAATGTGCTAAAAACTTAAAGACCTGTTTTGATGAAACAACTTTGTGCTACCTGGCTTGTACAAAAGGGACCAACTGTGGCTCTGTATGACAAGTAAAAAACTCATCTCACCAAGGACAACCTAAAGCTTATGAGAGAAGCTGAGAGAACTCACTCAGAAGATAAAAGAAGAGTAGAGAGGAGGTAATTTCTTCATCATAAATCCTCCTTAAGCTTAATGTGTGTGTTGTGCAACAACCACCAGCATAAGAATGAGGTGACAGGACACAGACCATTGAAAAACCCAAACTCATGCAAACAGATGTAGCTCTCTTTTCCATGACTTTTTCTTATACCCTACATGCCAAATGTCCCTACAATAATTTTTTGACTCATGTCAAAGCACCCCCTCTGATGATCACCAGTAGGTAAATATTATGTTTGTTGTGGTTATGTTAGAAAAGTCAGTGGTCTGGATTGTTGTCAATAAACCACTGCTTCAGGACACACAGCATGAATAGGAAAAACAAGCTAAAGGTCATAGTGATAGTCCATAGGAAGTAATGGAAGGAACAGGTCTAACATATATATGGATCCCACTGAAAGTGATTTATAGTTCCCTTAAGTATGCTGCAAGAGATATGTCTTAGCCTCAGCAGTTATCCTTCCTTCAAAATCTACTATAAATATGTTTACATGATGAAAAAAAGCCTCTTAGTATTTCTGAATTACAGTTGGAAAAAA
>WEIU01017267.1:958-18551 GCA_013389925.1 Aegithalos caudatus | reverse complement strand
GCTGCCACCAGGGCAGGCGAGGCTCTTGCTTCCCCCGCCCGCACCGCCCCACGCCGGCACCGGGCACCCCGCGCTGTCCGGAAAAAAGACGTCTCAGAGCGCCAAGTACCTCATGTCCTAAAGGCCCTCAGGGATCCCACACGCCCACAGCCCCTCCGCCCTGCACACCTCACAGCCCGCGGCCCCTCACGGGCCCCACGGCCGCGCACACCTCACAGCCCCTCCGGCTCCGCGAACCCTTCCAGGACCCGCGCCCCAGCAGCCCGGACGTACCGCACGCAGTTCCCTGACCGACAGAACACCTTTTCGCCCGTAAAACAGCGGAGTTTTTCTCGCCGCCTCAGAATTCAAACTTCTCCCACTTCCCCATTAACCACGCCCCGCGCCCCGCCCCGCCTGATTGGCGCCGTTTTGCCATCATGGGAAATGTAGTTTCCTCCTCAACAGCGGCCGCCGGCGGGGGGGGAATAAATAATTTTATAATTAATGCATTTGTAGTTAATCTCATCTGAAAGGCACACTCCTGTTCCTGC
This sequence comes from Aegithalos caudatus, assembly GCA_013389925.1. Classification (NCBI taxonomy): domain Eukaryota; kingdom Metazoa; phylum Chordata; class Aves; order Passeriformes; family Aegithalidae; genus Aegithalos; species Aegithalos caudatus. Next base: position 18,018 of record WEIU01017267.1, on the reverse strand, counting down.
TAGCGTGTGCTCCCGCCCTTTCCCTCTGCTAACCGCTGGGACTCGCTGATTCTCCACGTTATTTCTTCGTCTTAAATACATCCTCTTCTTTTTCCTGAGGTGCTCACTTCATGCAACTGGCGATGGGTTCTGCTTTGGTGTCACAAAGAGCCTCACTTTTTTGGGTATCGCTGAAAAACAAATAGTTTGCCACGCCCAAAAGTGGCTCCTAGAAGTGTATGGCTGTGTTAATGAGATGCTCAGCCCCATCAATTACCTTCTCTCCTACAGCATTCCAAGAAAAAACTAATTACTCTGACAGGCTGTAGTAGTTTACAGGAGCCTGGAGTGACTGGAAGTGTCGAAGGCCAGGTTGGATGGGGCATGGAGCAAGCTGGGATAGTGGAAGGTGTCGCTGTTCATGGCAGGGAGTGGAATGGGATGGGCTTTAAGGTCCGTTCCCACCCGGAACATTCCAGGATTTTATTAGTACCTCCTCACTGCTTCCAGTGCCGGAGCACGATCATGCAGTGAGACCAGTTTTCTCCTGCGCTCTTTGACAGAGCAGAGGGAAGAGCTCAGGAGGAACCAGGGACCGGGGCAGAGGCCGAAGCGCTGGAACAGCGCCAGAGTTTACACCGTGTCCTGCAGCACTCCCTCGTGTTCCTGCAGGGAACTGCGTGAGCTGGGACTGGCTGTTCGCCTCTGAAAGTTGAGCCCTTCCTAAAGTCCAACATCTGCAGGGTCTTAAGAGCACGGATGTCTTTCTCCCTTCTGCATTCAGGATCTGCAAACACTGACGTATGTGGCAGCTAAAAAAAAAAAAAAAAAAATTATCATGGACTTGGACAGGAATATCCTGAATATCCTGCAAGGAACATAGAGTAGCTGCCTGCTATTATTAGAAGTGTGATCAATAACAGAGATATTTGTAATAAAGAACACTGAATTAGCAAAAAAGCTTTTCTTTCTTTTTCACAGCTGCCCTTAACTCACAGACTCTGAAGGCCTTTGTGATGCCTGTGACTCATGAAGCACAGAAGAGACGAGCTGTGACCGTGGTGCGATGGGAAGCTGTTTCTGTGTGACACGGGCAACAAACTCAGGACAGAGCCCGGATCGGGGACAGCGGGCGGAGCAGTGCCGGACGGGGCCCGGTCGAGCTCTGCGGGGTTGTGATGTGAGCGCATGTGCGTGTGTCGGTGTTTGTGCGTGTGTGTGTGTGTGTGATGGACAGAGACAATCGCCGCTCCTCCCAGGGGGGCGGAGGTGGCCGCAAATCAAAGTCGGCAACGCCCAAGGGGGCGGCCCGGGCCGGAGGTGGCGGAACCGCCCGGCCCCGGCTGCTGCCAGCACACAAGATGGCGGGTCTGGGCAGGACTCACGTGATACCCTACCTAAGATGGCGGCCTCACTGGAAGTTACTTCTGCCAGAACGCAAGATGGCGGCTCCCTGTTGAAGTCACATGATACCACATCAAACATGGCCGGCTGACCGGAAATTGCTTCTGCCAAAATACAAAATGGAAGAGTTTGGGTGCAACTCATATGACCACACCCAAGATGGCGGCTTAAGCTTATCGTGCCCTTTCCAATATGGCGACATTTCGCGCATGCGCGTTGGGTGTGGAGAAAAATGGCGCGGTCAAATGACGCTGTTCCCAGAAAGACGGATCCCTGACTGCCTGAACCCGGCCACGATCCCCACCCCGCGCTTGCAGCGCGATGTCCCGCGGCGCTTCCTGGTGGGGACGTCCCGGTGGGGACGCGGGCGTTGGGTCAGAGGCGCCGGCGGCAGCAGTGGCGGGGCCGCCTCTGTGGCGGTGGCTGAGNGGCTCCTAGCGCCCCTGCCGAACCCCGGCCCGGCCCCGCGGGTGATGGCGCTGGCGCTGCGCAGCCGCCGTCCTCCCGGTAAGCGGCGGCTGCTGCTGCGTCAGGCCCTACGGGAGATCTTTCATCGCCCCGGCCCGGGAAAGACATGAAAACAGAAAATGGTCGAGACAAAAACACAACCAACCTCTTCCCGATATGTTAGTGTCAGTCAAGGACCGCGTGTCACCTCAGTGGAGGTGTCAGCCCTCTGAGGCAGAGACCCCCGAGGTCACTGTTCTGGGCAGAGATGGAGATTTTCAGCTGGCTGTCGCTGGGTCAGTAAAAGTTTGCCCTGGTAATTGGTGTTGCTGCCTTGAATGTCATTGCTGCAGTATTCCTTCACACAGGGTGCCCTGCAGCAGCACTTACAGCTCCTATGCTTTGGAGTGATTAAGTAAGGTCTTTTAGTCCTTGTTGTTAATTCAAGTAAATAATTTCTGTAATTTTTATTAACACACCCAGTCTGCTGCCCTTAATCCTGATAGGATTGTACAGACGTGTGATCACACCTTTAAAGTCGTTTTTTCTCCCCAAACCCCAGTTAAACTGACTGAGATTACACACAGGTGATGCCATGGAATTCCTGGGTTAATGTTAAGTCTTGCCAAGTTATTTTTATGAGGTTAAATTCCAGTGAATCTGCACCAAAGAAAAAAATAAAAAAAAACAACAGAAGCCCTGAAGCACAGGAAGCGGTGCTGCAGGACCTGGTGGCCATGGTGTGCCCCTGCCAGGACCTGTTCAGGTGTTCCTGTGAACCACCAGGTCCAGCTGCTGCCCCAGCACTGCCAAGGCCACCCCATCCCACGTCCCCAAGTGCCACATCAGGAGCCACCCACCAAGTGACAGGAATTGGGACAGGAAGGGGGCTGCAGGCACTGACAGTGAATGCCCCTTCCCTTCTCCCTGGCCATCCCAGGCAGGATGGCTGCTCCAGAGAGTGCAGGGGGAGCAGCCCAAAGCCAGGCTTGGGACCATTTCCCAGCACTTCAGGGAATCTGTGCCTGGAGCACCTTGAACTCCCATATGCTCAGCACATTTTCCTTTGGGTTTTTGTGCACTTGGAAATGGATTTTGGGATCTACCAGTGAATTCAGTGAATTGTCCTAGCCAGAAACCTTTCTGCTGACCTAAAAGTAGCTTTTAAACCCCAGACCCACAGGCTTGCCGTGGGAAAACAGGATGGAAAGATCCTGTCCAGTGATGCATCTGCCCATAAGGGCCTTGCTGTGGGGTGTTCTCTCTGAGATGAAAAACCACTTGGCTTTGCCATGTGGGACTGACTGAGGCCATGAAGTGCAATCCAGAGCATCTCCAGGCTGCTGGTGCTTGGTGCTCAGGCAACATTCCAGCCCCTCTGCTGCAGGGTTGGATGTGCATTTCCAGAGTTACTCAGATTGGGAAAAGGCCAAGAGTTTGGTGAGAAGAGCTTTCTCCCAGGCCTGAACACACTCAAGGCAGAGATGATTTTTACATATTTATTGTCTTTTGCCTCCCAGCCCAAGGCTAAGTTGCTGTTCCCTGAACTGGATGTGGAGTGAGGAGGTCTCTGTTGGGAGAGGGGGAGAAAGGGACACACGTGGTTGGTGTGTCCTGGGTAGGCAGAGGAATCTCATAGTGCCAATATGGGTTTAATCAGTATTTAATGAGTATTTAATCAATCCAGGGGTGCCAGTGGCTCAGGGCAGAGGGGAGCAGGGGCTGACAGACACTGGCACTGGATGTTTGGTCACAGCTGAAAAGGAACAGCTGGATCTCACCCATGGCAGTGCTGGCTGTGGATTTCGGTCCTCTCTGGCCAAGAAGAGTGTGGCAGCTGCAGATTGGGCAGGCTTGGGGCTGTGCTGTCCCAGCCTCTTTAGTTCTTGTCCCTGTTTTCAGTGGAAAAGTGTCCCTTCCTGGCTGGTCGTTCCCTGAAAACAGCAGAGCCTGGCCCTGAGGTTCCTCAGCAATGCTGTGACACACTGTCCTTGTCACCTGCCCTTGGCACAGTCACCAGAGCTGCTTTTGCCATTCCCTGCTGAAGGGCAGGATCGGCCCAGACTGGGAGCACCCAGCAGGACACAGCCCCTCCTTTCCAGGAGGAGAGATGGGGGACAGGAGTTGGAAGGGATGTTTTCCAGGCAGAGGGACCGGGGTCACTGCTCCCAGCAGCTCTGTCAGTGCCAGAGGGACTCAGGGCTGGGAAGAGAACATGGCAGCACTGGGAACTCTGGGGCTGTGAACAGCTCCAGTGGGCAAAGGAAGGAACATTGGAGAGACAGCAAAACATGAGAGGAGGTTGAAGGAGAAAAACTAACCTGGAATTTGGGTTTTGATGTTGCTGTGTCTGGTCTGTCACCTTCAGGCATGAAACTGGACTTTGAACACGTCCATATTGAGTTGCGTGTTCTCTTCATGGGAACACTGACCAGGGAAAGTGGGATGTAAAGGCTTGGGGCAGACCACAGGGTTCCTTGAGCCAGCCAGGATCATGGCAAGTGCTGCCCTGGAAAACTCCAAGTTAAGAGTAATCAAAATATGAACTCATGAAACTCAGCTTTTTAAAGTTTTATTCAAAATTAAAAAAAAAAAAAAAAAGTGGGAAATTACCTTGGTAGAAAAGCAGCTCTGAAGCAAAGCAGAATTAAAATACCTGTAAGCAGAAAACTCAGGAGAAATGGCTACTGATTCCTGGAATCTTGGTATTTTCAGGCAGGTTTTGCATTGTATTGAAAAGCAGTTTTGCTTTCTGGGACTGGACCTGCATCCCCCTGGAAGGAGAAAATGTGGGAAGAGTGCAAGTGGAACAACAGTTGTTGACATCAGCCCTTTCATTCCATTTCCTCCTGGAGGACCTGTGGTTTCTAAAAGTAGCAGTAGGATTTGCTGCAGCTGGAATTTATTTCTGTTTCAGGAGAAGTCTCACTGTATGGTCTGTGATTTACTAGTTCCCATGCCAGGTAGAAGTAGAAGCAGGCAAATGAAGCCAAGAGCCTGGACTGGGATGTCCCAGGCCCCTGCCAAGCTCCAGGGTTGCTGCTTGGTGTTGACTCTCCACAGTGCCAGTGATGCCTTAAGTTTTAGCTTCCATGTTTTCCACATTCTGTGCTGCCAGGAGTGCAGTTCTGAGCCTCATTTTAAGTGTTGGTAAGTGCTCATCACAGAGTAGGGAGACAAAATAAATCCTTTTCCTGCTGGAGACCAAGGACAATGGTTACAAGTTTTCAGGCCCAAAAGCACAAACAAGGGTGGCTGAAGAGAGAAAACAAGAAGGATGAGGCTTCTCAACCTGAAGCTGGAATTGCACAATTAAACCCCAATTTGCAAATGGACCAAAACTTATAAAAGTGTGAGACCTTGTGACCTGTCACCCATTTTGTGACCATTTTAAGTCCATCTTGGGTGCAGCCCTGGCCAGCCTCTTGTACTGCCCAGGTGTACTCTTAAAGGCCATTTAATAAATGTCTTCTTTATTCTGTTAGCTCTGTCCAGTCTTTGTTCCAGGTTCAGCCTTCCCAAGGCATCACCAGTCCTGCAGTGTCTGCTCAGGGCTCGTTCCTCCCTGTTCATCCCCAATTAATCCTGGAGCCAGGGGCAGAAAATGCTGCTGGGGCTGAACTGTCTGCAAGGACTTGCTGGATGGGCAGGACTTGTTGCAGCAGACTGAGCCCTGATGCCTGAATCCTCTCCAGGCAGGAAGGATTGTTCCCAAATTCCATGCCCTGACTCGATAGGGTTGTGTTCCTCCAAGCCCCAGTGCTGTTTCAGTGGTGCTGTGTGCACCTCTCGCCTGCTGTCAGCAGCCTTGTGCTGCAGCTCAGGGAAGCTGAGCTCAGTGATAATTGTGGGGGATTTTTGTGGGTGAAAAAAGTCCCTGTCGATTACTCTCAACTGCTCCCCCTCTGGATGGCTGCATCCCTGGATTGTGACTAACTCGACTATTCTGCAGTTTTCTAGAGAGGACAGAGTCCCACTTTTTCTATCATTTGAGAGACTTGAAGTAAGGAAAAACCTTTTTTTTTCCCCAATATTTTAGGGGATTCAGAGGAGAGAGCCCATTTAATGCCATGATATCAGTTTAAGAAGAGGCAAACACACCCAGTTCCCTCCTTTTAAGGGGTTCAGTGAGAGGAAGCCTCTTCTTTTTCAGCATTGTAAGGGTTTAAAGCTGTACTTCAGGATGCTTTTACCTGTGCCCTGGCACCAAATCTCTCACAAGGAAGCAAGCCCAGCACATGCATAACACTAATACTGCCTAAGAGTCCATTATAAACTATATAGTCCTAATTAGAGGCCCCAAGGAGAATTAAGCCATTTATACTGTTACTATTCTTCTCTATCACACTTAGCTACTACTACTTTGTAACTACTAAAAAAAAAACAATTATTCAAGTTAACAGCAAATTATCCAATTTACCTATCATATGCTGTTAAAACAAGGAAGATTTTTTTCCTACCTGCTGCCTGTCCATTTGGTCAATACAGTTGTAGTGAAAAAAGAAGGCATCTATAGAGCCCTTTATTCACCTTGAATTCAAATAAGAGGAGCCAGCTCCTCTCAGTGCTTTTATCCCTTGTGGTAATTGCCTCCTCCTTTTTCCCAGGCATTGTGGGAACAAGAGGTGGGCCAAGACAGGGGTATATTAACCCCAGCCTTGGATAAAGGGGGTTATTCCCTCTCTGGGGTTGACTGGTATGAGAGCTCTCCTCTCATTTTAATGAATAGGCTCTTTCAGGTTATCTCAGCTTTTTTTCAGGGTTTATTTAAGTTCACAATTTTGGCTTGATTATTCAGGGGTGGTAAATGTGCTTTTGTAATTTAATTTTTTTTTAATGTTCTTGTTTATCTTGATAGCATTGCAATTTACTAGTATTTCTGCTTGTGTCAAGTATGAAATTTCAAAATTTTCCAGCAGATTCTTTATGTCACAAAAGGGACCTGCCCTGGATCAGAGGTAACATCTGAAATCGAGGTTTCTGATAGGTAAGTTGAGCATTGTAAGTGTGAGCAGGATATCAGATTAGGAATTGCTGGGAGAGGATTTCAAGGTAGCATGGTGGGAAGTGTGGTGGGATTTTGTCTGTGTGCCACTAAACCCATGCACTGCTTTTGGTTTTCTTTGTTGTAGCTGACTAAGAGGTTAACCTGACAATGGCTGAGGTGGACTCATTTGACATCCAGTATGGATTCACACTGCCAGTCATCCGAAAGTTAAGTCGGGGGTCCGTGACCCAGAGATGGGAAGATAGCTGGGTAGGGGGTTGGAAATTCCTGGGAGAAATTTAAATATTAGCATAGAGGAAAGGGATGTCCACTAAGGAGCCTGTTAGGGAATGGCTCTACTTTTCATTGCAACCATAAGGGGTGCAGTGCAGAGCAGCTCCAGTCTGTGTTGTCTAGTGTGTCTTCTGTGTCTTTGGCATCCCTTGGATCAGATCTGTCTGCTTTTTACCCTCAAGGGGCTTATTGCAAATGCTGGCTGTCACCTCTAGGTTCTTGAACATTTGCACATCTTGGCATGATGCCAATATCATTTGTGCTTTCAGCAGTGGGCTTGGCTGTCTCTTTGAATTGCATCTTGGAAGCATCAAGTTACATGTCTCTTGGGGCCTTGTTCCTGGCTGTATTGCCATCCATCCTTTCCAGCCATGAGTGGTAATGTCCTGGGGCTTGTAAGATTGTAAGGCCATGGGAAGCATTCTGAATGAAGCATTATCTCACAGCCATCTTGACCATTATGACCAACAGTTCTTAGAACAGGTCTGTCTGTTGCAGTCTTTCCTTCTGCCCCTTGGAGCCTCCTCTGTCCACTGTGGCCATGCCATCACTCATCTCTTCTGGCGTTGTCCCGGTCCTTGCCATCATTCTTCTTGCTGAGAGCTCTTTTTATCATCCTTGTGTCACACTGTTTGTAGCATAGTGTGCTGTTTGTGTTTAGCCTGGAACTGCTCTGCCCTGTGGGATAGACTGGGGGGTAGGTGAAGTAGAAAGATGGCTTTACAGGGAACCTTTTTCTTTGCTTAGCCACCCAAGCCACTCCTTGGACAGAGCAACTGTGGCTGGGCCATGCAGGGTTTGGTGGAGATGGGAGCAATACAGTGGTGTCTCCGAGTTTTGTAGTCATATGTCTTAATGTACACTGTTCTTGGGCCCTAGCTGGTTTGCTTTAGGAAATGAGAACTTTGGAAAGGTTAAGCTTTCCCTATGTGTCTGGATGACTTTAACAAATAACTTTTTGCAGAGGGATGGGATGTAAACCTGTTCTGAACAGAGGAGCACAGCAACCAGGTGGGTGTGACTTTTGCTCTAAATTTGCTTCATCATTTCATTTCACAGATGCAAAGCAATCAGCTCAGCCAGGTATCAGCACTGGAGGGACGGTGAGCCAGATGAGTACTGTTGATCTAAGATAAGTGTTGATTCCAGCACAGAACTAGATGCTACCAGAGTTGTTGTATTTATTAGTGATTAATTTGTAAGCATCCTTTGTTTTTGGTTTTACAGGTGGTCTGCAGCATTCAAACCACTAGTCCAATGTGATAGATATGCTTGTGGAAAGAGGTCACAGTCAGGCAGTTTCTGATGGAAACTACCCCAGCAATGTGATGCTTTCGGACCCTAGGTCAGTACAAAGCCTTTCTGCTTTGTTTTGTCCCTTCTTTCTTGGGGACGTCTGTCCTTGTTCAGCTTTTCAGGGGAGGTGTAAATGATGGCTATGTTACAGGGTTGCCCTCTGGTTTTGTTTTTAGGGAGTAAAGCCAGATATCAGCACTCAAGGTCAAGTGAGTGAGGTGAGTGGTGACTAGTGGACAGAAGTTATTGCTTGGGTGCCAAATTCTGGTGTAGCTCTAAGCATTCATTGTTGTTTGTGTGTTTCAGGCAGTCCACTTGTATATGCCTACCTGTGTGGAACCCACTCACTGACCAACCAGTGAAGCTGCTTCACCACCCTTGAGCTGTCCTTGGGAGCCTCCCAGAAGTATTACAGGACTCTGTGATGAAGCCTTTACTTTTTCCACTTGTAGGTGCTGTCCAGGTAGCCTTTGGCATTGGCCAAGGAGTTGCAGTGGGGAGGAGCAGCAAGGTTCCACTCAAGTTTCAGCAATTCCACATAACCTTGTCTCCTCTTAACCCAGGCATCCCCTGCAATAATGGCATCAGCCTCCAAGTGCAGCTAGAGCATGCAGCCCAAAGATCTGGGTGTTCTTAGGAGACTGTGAGTAGGGGAGTGGTTGATTTTTGGCTGATGTGCTGCAAAGCTCATGTGCTGATGTTTGGTTTCCTTTATTATAGCAGACTAAGAGAGAAGAGCCCACTCAGGGCAGGAACTTCTCAGATGGCGAGGTGGCCTTCTTTTGTACCCAGTATGGATTTGCATCCCCACACATCCAAGAGATAAGTCAAGGGCTACAACCCATAGAAGGGATCAAAGTGGTGTGCTGGGCTGGGACCAGTTGGGAGGGATTTTTGAATTAGTTTTGGAGATGGGGATGCCTGAGAAAGGGCCCCTTAGGCCACATAAAGGCAGAGTTTCACTTTTGATCACAATGTCAAGATGTGCAGGACAGAGCAGTCCAGGTACATGTTGTATCACTTGTCTGTTGTGTGTTCCATGTGTTTTGGGAATCTCATGTTGCATGTCCTCTGCCTTGCCCCTTGGAGGGGATTATCAGAAAGGCCAGGTGTCATCCTTAGCATCTCTGATCTGTGTTCCTTAACCTGGCATCGAAGCCATCAAACCTTGACTCACGAGCTTGGACACACATCAGGATCACATCTCTTTAGAAGCATAGATATTGGATGTCTTCTATGGTCTTGTTCTGAGCTGTATTGACAGCTGCACACTGTAATGATCCATTACAGTGGATTGGGACTTGTAACAACGTGAAGATAGGTGGAGGATTCCAACAGTACGCTTCTCGGGCATCCATCTTTGCAGTTTTGCTGCGCAATTCTTGGAATGATTCATTCTGTTAGTATCTTCTTCCACCAGGGGTCTTTGAGCCTTGTTGGCTCACCATTGTCCTCTCCTAGTTCATCTTGTTCTGCCTTTTCCTTCCTTGGCAGTCATTCTTTTTGCCAAGAGTTTTCTCTCCTTATTGCATCCCCTCATTTGTCATCTCCATGTCTGTATGTGTTTGGCCTGGAGCTGCTCTGCCCTGCTGCATGGTCTGGTGTGTAGGTGTAAGAGGACTAAGCCAGTCAATTTAGCCAGTCAAATCCATGATTTTGAGTCATCCCACACCTCCAGGTCAACAGCCTCATGTGTGATCTGTGGGAGAGTTGCAGCCCTGGGACTTGAAATTTGTAATGTAGGGCATAGTTGGACTCCAGATGGTATTCCTAGATTGACAGATGATGTCTGGAACTGTTAATCATGCAACACTTTGACTTTTGTCATAACTTCCTTTCAGATACAGACAAATTAAATTTGTGGCAGAGTGCACCCTACCAGGTGAGGGGGTTCTCACAGAAAGGTCAGTCACTGTCTTTGCAGGGGAAGTTTAAATGGTGACTATGTTACAGCACTGTTCTGTATTTTTAGGAAGTAATGCCCTGAGTCAGCAGTCAAGGTTGATGGAGAGAGGTGAGTGGCAGCTGATAGACAGAATGAGTTGTTATTGCTTGGGTGTCAATTTCTGGTGCAGTTCTAAGCATCCATTGTTGTTTGTGCATTTTAGGTGGTCCACAAGATGTCCTGGCCCTGGATGCCTGAAGTAAGGCAGGTGCAAGCTGAAGGTATAGATGTGGCATACTTCATTGGAGTGGGGAGGTGGTGGTTTCACGGTATCTCAGTGTGGGTTTTTTTGCTTTGTTTCTTTGCAGATGCTGCCACTGCCTTAGACAATGCCAAGGAATAGATGCAAGCAGGTGAGTTGGCATTTAGGTGGGGTAGCAGTATGTGGCAGTGTGCTAAGTGTGCACCTTTTCATTTTGCAGGTCCTGTCCAGGCTGCCTCCGGAGCTGGATGAAGATCTGAGGTGAGTTCAGGGCAGTGACTTGAAGGAGCCTGGGCGTTGTTCTTTTCAAAGGTCATATTCCCATTTTCTGTTTTGTTGTCATAGGTGCCACAAGCAGATGGAGAGCTGGAGTTTGGAAATGTCAGGTAAATTATAAGCCTGGGCAGTTCCAAGGGAGAGGGGCATTGTGGAACGGGTCTCTTCTGGCTTGTGTCATCACAGTCTGAATTTTCTCGGTGTTCTCTATCTTTTGCAGCTGCCAAAGTGGATCACAGGAAATATATCAACGTCCACAGCACTGATGTGTTCTTTTCTGATGAAGATGGATATTGTCCCCTTGTCTTCAGAGAGCTAAGTGTTAGGACTGGTGGCTGGGAGAAGAGAAAAACCTTCGGAATCACAGGAGGCAATTTGAAGCTAGCTTATATGAGAGGGCTGTAGTGGGATGGGCATCTTGGAAGTAGAGAGAGGTGGCTTCTCCTCAACACCACCTGAGCCTTTGCTGGGCAGGGCAGTTCCAACCTGTCTCTGTGTTCTTGTGAGCTTCATGTCATCAGCCTTCAAGTCTCGATGTCATCATGCATCTTTTTGCCCAATGAGCCCACCTTTGGGTCTGGCACGATTGCCACAGTCTCAATTTTACCTACTCTTTGGCACAGCCACACTTAAGCACTTCTGAGCGTAGCAAGTGTGCATCTCACATCTCAGTCACTTGCTGTCAGTTGCCTTTTGCAATGTCACTTCAGCTTTGGTGGCAGAGTTCTCTATGGATCACCTGGCAGTTGTTGCCTCCTTCTCTAGGCCTACCAAGCTTCTCGAGCATGCTCTTAACAGCTTTGGCACTGGCTTCTTGTAAGGAGTTACATTTCACTGTCAAGTGCTGTTGCTGTAGAGCCTTCTTGCCTTCAGTATCATCAGCCTCTGGCTCATCTTGTGCTAAGAATCTTGGGTCCATAAGGTGAAGCTGCTGGGCAGCTTCAGCCTGTGTCTACGTTGTGTAGTTTATGTCTATGTTGTGTAGTTTGTGTCAATCATGTTCAGTGTCACAGGGCTTTGTTTTGTCCTGATGCTTTATCAGCATCATTCCGGGCCTTACTGTCAGCAGGCCTCTCTACTTGCATACTTTCATGGATCAGGCTTATTCTGGCATCTTTGAATTTTTACTTTTTGAGACCAGAAGTACACAAGATGTTCTCATCCATCTTCCTTCTTGGGTGTGGTAGGATTTTTTTTATGTGCCATTCCCTTGGACTTCTATATGAAGTGTATTAGATGCTCCTCACGGCAGTAGTTCTGTAGGTTCAGTTGCCTCAGAACATATTGGTCCCAAGAATTGATCTTCTGGAGCAGTATTTCAAGTCCTTGTGTCATCTTTGCTTATATTTGGTGTATCATGTGTCCTTGTGCCACCTGTGCTTGGAACTGCCCTGCCCTGGCATGTGAAGTTACAGCTAGGTTGAACAGAAATAAAAGTTTATGGTTTATCTCCTGTCTATGGGGTTTTGGGTAGAAAATTTATGGGCCTGGTCTGGGGATAACTCCCAGCTGTCAGCTACTTGTAGACCACCTCATGTTGTCTTGCAGGTTCCTGAGGCAGCTTCTGATCCCTGCAGTCACCAGCGTTACCAGTTTTCCCAGAACCTACTGTTCCTCCTCAAGGAGCAGCAGTTGGAAGATGTGTCGGAGCATCATCATCAGGGAGTGTTTTGAGCAAGGGCTGCAGTCAGTGTGTAAGCTGAAGACTGGGTGTCTGTGAGAGTCTGTGGCTGACTGTGAGAGCATGTGTGCTGACTGGTTCTAACATTGTGCATGGCTCTTTTGCCATTCAGGTTCTTCAATTAATTTTTAAATTCAGAAAAAAAACCTAGCTGGTCCTGCCTGCACTGTGGGGTCAGAGGGACACCGGGTTCCTCTTTTCCTCTCCACTGGGATTAACTGCTTAGGGAATGATACTTCTGACAGCCTGATCCTGCTATTGTCTGCTAGAAAAGCAAAGAAGTGAAGAGGCAAATGCCAGAGTTCCTTGGGCATGATCCAACTGTGGTGTTTAGCTGTACCCAGAGGGGCAGGTTGGGCATTATTTGTGCATCTAGGCCCTGGTTTAGGAGCCAGGGAGCAGAGCTCTCAGTGCTTTCCCAGGGATGGTAGCTGGTGCAGAGCTGGGTGATGGCCTCTGGTTGGGCTCCAGCACAGATGGGGACGGGGGAAGATTTGGGAGTAGTGGGAGGAAAATGAGGGATGGTGCTGGGCAGAGTGATCAGCCTGTGCTTGTGTCAGCATAGCTATGCAGGGCACTGGGATCTGGGTAAAACTCCAGCTTTCCTGGATGTTCATGGATGCAAGGTCAGAGTGCCTGGATTTATCTGTGGCTTTCCAGGACAGCAGGAATAAGAGGAAATACGATGTCAGAGCTGTGTCCCCTCTGGTTGTGTTTCCCTCTGGGAACAGAGAGTCTCTGGGTTGAGGTGAGATTGCTGTGAGTGCTGGGATGAGCAATCCAGGGAGCAGGGAGCTTAGAATTGCAGACACTGATGGAACCATTGCCTTAGGTCTGTTTGGTTTGTGTCTGTGAGAACTGGGATTTAGGATGGAGAGGTGCAGCTGGGAACAAAGGACGGCATACATTTGCTCCGTGGATGTGTACAGAATGACAGGGAAGGGGAGGTATTGTAAACTGTATCAATATTTCATGCAAATTTGGGTGGAGCAGTGATGCAGGTGGGTGGGTTCAGCCTGGGCTTTTCAGGAGTAGCCACAAACAACCCAACCAAGCCTCTGACCACTCAATGGATGTGCGAAACACTTCCACAGAAACCCAAGTCAGTAATGATTCCAGAGGAAAAATTATAGGTAAATGCTTACAATCTGTGGGGAATTTCCTTTGGAATTATCAACCAGAGAGTATATCAAGGCAGAGCATATCTTTTGGCTCTTTTCCTGGTTTGTAATTTCCTCTCTGGTTTAAATGACTGTGCTCCTGTTAACAAGCAGCATGTTTTCACCTTGAAATTTGAGGTGGTTTTGTTTCTTTAGGTTTTCCACAATTGAATCATCCCTTCCATGAATAGTCCATGTTGTGCTATATGGCTGCTTTGGTTATGGGTCAGAGAGAAGGGAAATGACGTTTTACGATCTGGAAATTTTTGCAGACAGAAGTGGGATGTCATCTTGCTCCTCCCCAAAGCACAGCAGGCCTATGGGAGTAGCTCAGTGCTGGCACAGTTGTTTGAGAAGTGATAGTATTTGAGAGGTTTAAGTGTTAGTAACAACTCTCTTGTCTTCTGGTTGCAGTCCCAGGCTGAGGAGGGAAAAATGGAACTTCTGTTATTCATGGAAAGCTTTCTGCTATTCCTTGTGCAGACTTTTAAATCTTGGTATGATTTGCTGTCCAGTATCTGTACATAAAGAATAATTGATTGATTTGAGGTAAAAATTGAGATAATGGGTAGTGGACAGGTAGGGAAAACTCGTGGAGTCAACTTGAGGTGGCCTAAAACGGAGAGTGTGAATATTTTGAAGTGAACTGTTGCAATCAGTAGTGCACAGGTAGGAAAAGTTTTGGGGGGAAAATGTGAGGTAATCTCGAGGGGAGAGAAGAACATACTTGACATAAAAATCAGGCAATCAGTAATGAACAGATAGTGGAAAAATTCTGGATAAAACTGAAGATAATATCCAGAATAGGGAATGAATACTTTCTTGTAAAAATGAGAAAATCAGAAGTGGACAGAAAGGGACAATTTGGGGAAAAAACTTGAAGCAACTCCCAGGGAAGAGAATGACCATCATGAGGTAAACTGAGAGTCATTTGTAGACACATAGTGAAAAGTTTAGGGATACAAATTGCAGAATTGTCCCAGACAGAGGATGAATGTTTTGAGGGAAAAATGAGATAAATTAGTAATGGACATTTTGTGGGGAAAAACTTGAAATAATCTGTAGGGCAGAGCATTAACTTTTGAGGGAAAAATGAGATAAATATTTATCCTTTACTTCCCTTTGTGATAACTTAATCTGCACCCTGCCATGAGCCAGAGCTGTGTGTGGAGCAGGGAGTGCTGAGAGCTGCATCTGCCTGTGCTGCCCCAGCCTGGCAACATCCACATGGAACAGCCTGGGCAGATGGGATTAGATGGAGCAAAATCCCAGCATGGAAGAGGCTTTCTCCTGTGCAGATCAGGCAGGGGGCAGGCAGAGAACTTTGGAAATCAGCTGATTTCCCCAAAAAGCATCACTGACATCAGCATGAATGACAAGACCTGTGCCCACTGCTCAGGATTCACCCAGCCAAAACCAAGAGCCAAGGTTGGTTTGGGTCTGAGAAGTTGAAATAACTTTGAAACAGAAGAAATCTGCTTTTTCTTCTTCTTTCTTTCAGATGCTGGAATTGTTTCTGTGGCCACATGCTAAGCTCTTGCTGCAGGGGACTGCCAGGCCTGAATGTCTGTGCAATAATCCCAGGGATTCCATGGGACACTCAGGGACTGTCCCAGCTGCACAGTCAGGCAAGGGAAGCTATTCCACACAGATAGAATTACCATGAGCCAGGGTATTCTGGACAACATGAAGAGAGCAGGAAAGAGACAGTTACAGTTTCTGCTTTCCCAAGGGTCATGAACACCACTTCATCCTGAGAGCTCCTAGGAAAATAACCACTGATGTGGCATTGAGGCTGCCATTCCTGGTCTGGAACCACAGCCCAGCAGCTTTGTCTGAGAGTCTGAATTACTTGTGCAGGTCAGTTCCCTATCCATTGCTGCAGCCTGGGCAGTTCCAGGAGATGTCTGATCCCTTCCCTAGGCTCCTGCCACAGCCTAGGGAGGCTCCCAGACACATCTGCACTTCCAGCCCAGCCAGGGGCGCTGAAATAAAGCCTGGAAACGTAAAATTTCAGGGAAACAACCCCAAACCTAACTCACTTGAGAGTAAAAAGGTATGCCTGTATTTACACAAATCCAGGAAAAATACTCCTCTAGAGAAGTCTTGGATTTAATCAGTTGAACTGGCTCAGCTGCCACTAAATTCTTCATCCCCAAATGCCCTGGTGCCCCTGGTCCATGGGGTTTTTGCTGTCACACAGTCAGGAAGGACCTCTGGCCAGCCTCACTGCCCAGAAGCATTCAAAATATTATTCCTCACTTCCCTAACTAATGAATCTCTTAAAATCCACTCTGGGTTATGCAGAAATCCAGAAAAAGATCTTTGGTCCCCCTTGGAACTAGACATCTACAACGAGCATTATCAGTTATTCCAAGTGAGCAAAATAATTATTAAGGAAAAGAGAAAACAGGTACCCCAAATAACTTTTGCCTGAAGTTTTTCTCAGGAAGGAGTTTGAAGCTCATGAGGAAGACTGTCAGACAGGTAGAGTGTGTGATGCAAAATATATATGTGCACATACAAAAATATATATTATTAAAAAATATACATATGTATTTATATGACAGTATCTGTCACTCACAATTATCTCCCCTATAACAACATATTTTTATATCACAAATTCAACCCAGAAATTACCCCACACCCACCTGTTTTTAGGAATGTAACATTTTTAGGTATCCTAAAATTAAACACCTGCAGTGCTGCACAAAGAAAAATAAACCATGATTTTATCCATTAATTCCAAGATGTTTTCCTGGATCTGCTGCTGGGTGTGTTCTCCTGTAAGCTCTTGTGGCTTATCCATGAAGTGTACCTGCACTTGTCAGGCTCATGCAACCCATTTGAAATTTCTGCAGTATCCAGCAGGCTCAATTTTTTCAAAATTGTTTCTCAGACTGAGTCCATCTCCTCAAGTTCCCTCTTGCTTTTTGCATCCTGGAATGCAAGAGGGAAATAGATAAATGTACAGCTCCACTATAACGAATAAAAATACCACTGCCCTTATTTTTCTCCACCCGCCCCCCCCCGAACCAGCTTTTAAGCATATCATAGAATGCTGGAATCCTGGAGTCGTTTTGGTTGGAAGGGATATGGAAGCACATCCACTTGCAGTTTGGAAAAACACCCAAGCAAGTCCCAGATCTAGACAGCTCCCTGGAAGAAAACGCGGATTAATTAGCACAGCAGAGCCTGGCTTGAGTCTGGCATTTTTTCCTGACAGCACGCAGAGCTGAACGTGGTGGTCAGGGCACACTCGAGGGCAAACTGGGAGAAAATCACGGGACGGTCTGGAAAATGTCCTGGCTGGGCGGGATCTGCCCTGGGATGGGGACCAAGGCTAAGGAGAAGATGCCGTGACAGGATCCCCTCGCGCCGCCTCTCAC
>WEIU01017265.1:22992-33448 GCA_013389925.1 Aegithalos caudatus | reverse complement strand
CCGGTATTTTAACGTATACAACTTTATTAATAATTTATGTTCATTGCTATTCTTCCAATAAAAATTTTAGTGACATTTATAGGTATGTTTTTATTTTAAATACTATCAAAAATATAACTGTCCAATAATACTTTTTTCAGAAGTATAAAAAGTTCATAAGGTTATTTTATAGTTTGTATTTTTCTTAACAATCTCCAGTGTACTAAAGAGTTCTTCAATCTCAATTATACATACAGCCATTCTGGACAGTTGGAGTTAATTTTGATGACATTTAAGAGACAATGTAAAAACACTTAACCTCTTAAACCACTATGAAAAAGGAGATTCTATATATTCTGTCCTACAATGTATCCATATGATCCTATAATGTAAAGGGGTTTTTTTTGGACAGGGATGGGGTGAGGGGTGTCTAACTTTTCCCACCATTTGTTTTTCTTTGAGATGTTCCCATTAATTGGTTTCTACTTTACAGTAGATCCTCTGATAGATGGGGTTTTTTTAAGCTCTCCTGTTTAACTAGAAGTTAATCCTCTAGAAACAAAATTAATTCAGTGAAATACCCCTTCAACTCTCTGTTTTTAAGATACTGATGTTGAAGATTTGTTTGTTTGGTTTAAAGTTTTGGGTTTAAAACTGGATTTTCAAAAAACCCCAGATCCCAATGGCAGAATTTTTTAAAAGTACCAGCAATGACTGCATGGATACTTAATAAAAAACGTACAATGCATTTACCTCTCCTAGTCAAGATGCTTTATCATGTTGATGTAACAAAAGTCTTAACTGTGTCTTTATCTATCCCAGTCCTAAGTAGGTCCTATGACATTTATAGGATGGCCAAGATGGAGACAGATATTTGGCTATATGGATGTATGTATCTTACAGCTGCATTTTTCTTTATTTTCTATAATACCAAAAAATAAAAGATTTTATATTACTAGAAAGTATGAGTATATGTTTCAAAATTTAAAAAGAAATCAGTATAAATACCTTAACAGACAACCATATAAGGAAATGGTAACACATAGAGTTCATTAGAGAGAAAACTATGATACAGTTTTTAACTTGTTACAAATATCTGACTAGATCTATGATGCACTAAGTTATAAATTTAAAACCAAAACATACTTCCAGCTGAAAGTTTCACTTTGCTGCAGACTTCAAAGCAAGGAAAATAACTGGCAAAAAGAGATGAGGGATGAGTTATTTTTTAAAATATTTTTTGTAGAGACTGTTCTTTTGTTTTTGTATCCTTCTAATAATACCTTCATGTAGTGCACTATGACTTTGTTTATTTGTAGCAGATCTCTATCTAGTGTCACATTTGACCTCAAATTTATTACAAATTGTACCTACTAACTTTCATCCTTTAAAATGAAAGGCTACAAAAGGTTCATTTTCTAAATCTGGATTGGTACATTAGAAGGTATTGAAACTATTGGTGAGGAAAAAAGAAGTTTTTGTCAACATAGACTTCCCCTCTCATCACAAACCCAAGGAGGGTGTTTAGATTAATCACAGCAAAACAGAACTTTTAGAATACATATTGATTTCTTCCTCTTTAATGCTCCCATAAATCATAATCATCATGTGCTATGCTATATGCCCTTGATTCTGCCAACCATAATCTAATCTTATAACTCAAGCTCCCCAGAAAAAAGAACAGTTTTCTTATTTTTTTTCCTTCTTACACACGCATTTTCCTGCCACTCTTCAGGAATACAGCTGATTTGAGTTAGGGTGATAGGGTCATTTCAAGGTCACCACAGTGGATTGATAACTAATAAGATTAGTATGAACTCACTGGTACCCATATGTGTATTCAGAGAGCTTTTTTAAACAAGGTGGTTAAAACCCCTTTTTTTAAAGTTCTTTTATTATTGTACGTAAGTCTTTGCAACCTTTAGAGTGAAAAAACCAATTAACAATCTGCCCCTCAGACTGATGTACATTATTTCTTATAGTATGAACTTAGATGTTTCAGCTCTATGAGAATTCGAGATATTATTTTCTTGTTATATGTTCCATTGGGTTGATATTGATGGTAATTTTGAACTCTGTTTTGGCAATATCATGACGTTCCTCATATTCCTTGCATAAAGAGAAAATCAAAACTGTAGTGTTCTACTGAGAAAGTTAGACTCTCAGCAAAGTGGGGGCTAGACTATTTAGCAGCCTCACTATAGAGAAGGTTTTACATGGTATGTTTAGGAACAGAAAAAATGGGAAAAGCAGGACATGCTTAGCCAAGCACACCAAGACTATAACTTCTTGAATGTATACTTTTCCCATAACGTAGCTCACTTTCCCAAAGAAATAATTGACATTAAATCTTCCTTCTTTTACTTGTGTGCTCAACTTCTTCCCAAAATCTACTGCAATATATGCACCGGTATACCCTTCTTCTTCATCAGCCATGAGCACCAGAATCTGCATTTGGAGTAATCAGAATTCCAGTTTGCTCTGGACAAATAGCTTTGCGCCTGGATCCTGGACTTTAGCTTATTCACCAACACCCTTTAGAGTGCTTGAGGAATCTGCCAAACCTCAGGCTCATCGCTGCAGCTCATCTTGATTGAATTTTATCAACAGCTTGACACATTTCTTCTCACTGACTTTGAATTCTTTAATGGAAATATCATGACATTATTCAAAAGCATTCGCTAGCTGAGCCAAATGAAGTAGACGGAAGCCAAAGACAGCAATCCCACAGGAATTTGAACAGAGTAAAGGCTTCTAATTTATGCAGAGATTAAAGTATGACTTGCTAGGAAGTCAAATTCACCAAAACAATTAGGATTTGATTTTATTCTAGTCTGCAGCAGTGCCATTACCTTTCCATCAGGCTACAGAGATGTTCAGCAGAGAATTGCTTTTTATTTTCCCTCAGAATAACAATTGTTGCATTACGAGTTGCTTAAATATTCATTCAGGTTCAAGAGGTAGGAAAAGTTCTCAGACTTAAAATAAAATCTGATGAGGCTCCTTTCATTTTTGTGGCAGGGTAATCAAAGACGTAGGGGAAAAAAAAATTAACCAACTGACTGCTAAAGAAGGGTAGAGCCAATAAGATCCACAGGCTGAAAACAATAGAAATAGAAACACAATGAAAAATAATTATCTCTGACGTGTTCATATTGTCCATTCATTTTCTAAAAATCCAGAAACAATTAGGTGCCTATAATTTTCTTGCTAATTATAAAGTATATAAAATAAAATGGTGTATTTTCTATTGTCATAGGTTTGAAAGTTTTTATTTACTGTTGAGAATACCTTTTCTTGAAGACTAAAGAGGGACACTTTGTTTAGTATTTCAGGCTTGAGTCTCCCATTGCCTAATATCTTTTATGGCTGTTCAGCTGAGCCAAATATTATTCAGATTTTAGCCTGTTCTCCACTGATTAAAAAAACTCCACACAAGAGCATGCAAAAGATTTACCTAAAAGAGAATGAAAATGCTCATGAACAAAAAAATTATTGTTCTGGTAATAAAAAGTCCATGTCACACATTTAGAAATATTTCATTCTTGGTGTTCATAAGCAATCTCTAACATTGGTCTAGTTTAGGGATGAAACCAGTTTCTGTGCACATTGAGTTCTTTCTGGTGATTTTTTCCTGTGATATACTCCAGCCTGCACAAAATATATTTGCTCATATAAGAAACACGATGAGCTGTAGAGAGAATTCAAACCAGACATGTATGTCACACCCTTTCTCAGTTTCATCTCATCACAACTACTGACAAGGTAAAAAGTGCAATTCCAGAATAACACTAAGCACACCAGAACACCTGAAAGGAGAAGCAATCTCACAGTCATGGAGCCAATGTGGAAAATTCACTCTTGCTTTTCCATCTATTCTTTTATTTTTCCTTCTTTTTTCATCACCTGCCTCCAAAGGGCAAAGGGAAAGGGGAAGAGGAAGCAGTGAAACTGACTGCTAAGAGAAACTATGTAAGCAGGATTAGTCTCAAGGTTGAAAGGACTGGAAAATTTTCTTTCTTCAACTCAGATTCTCTACCTTTTCTTCTTCCCTGGGTTTTCCTTTTTTCCTCTTTCCTTTCCACACAATCCACCTTGAGTACACATCACTAACACTGCCACCTCTATCACCTTTATCCCAGCAACAGAACAGCACACACTTAGGGGGTAGTCTCACCTAAGTGAGGAGGCATGCATTTAAACCAGGCTCGTTGAAAACAAAAAAAACCTAGCAAATAAAATGTCTTCACATGATATGCAGCGATGCATATTCTCAGAAGGACTAGGGTTTAGTACCTCATGCCATCTATGAAAGACAGATTAAATCACTGCTTTACTTTAAAGAATTTGGGGTTTGATTGGTCCCATTATACTTAGCAATTAGGAAAGTTATAAATTAAAGAAATATAAAATGTGTAGATCAATCAAAATTCAGGTGTAAACAAAGTGGGAGTACTTATGATATAATTTACAGAGTATTCAAGACATTATAACATTGACAATTCATTCAAGTGACAAGGAATATAACAAAATGTGAAAATGGCAAAACATCAATCAAGTCTCTTGAAAAGACTGCAGCTGAATAAAGGGAAACCCATTAATTTAATCTCATTTGGCCATTTTTCTCCTCATTGAAAGAAAGCCACAGAGCTACTCAATGACTTCACAGGGCACAGCAGTTGAAAAAGAAAGGGAATTAACCAAAATAAGCCTCCTAGGGAGTCTTTGAAATAGATGATTTTATTTGATTCCTTAATTTCTTCAAATTAAACATGTCATACCTCAGTATCTGGAGATATTTTTAAAAACCTAGAATATTTAAAAAGAAAGATCACATAGCAGTATTCTTTTTTTAGACCAAAAATCAAAGACAGCCTTATTGATCCAGGCAAGTTTACATAGATAGCATGTCAAGGCTGGAATCAGAACCCATGTCTTTTTACACAATATGAGCTAAAATATATGTACTAGTAACATTTTTTTTCATCCTAAATTTTCACAATAAAAAACTGTCTCAAGTAGACTTCTAAAAATTATCTATGGTAAGTTTGGAAATCAAAGACTGATAATCCAGGAAACAGAAGAAATTGATGTTGTCAGTTTACATTTTCAGCTGTATTTTATCATTTTAAATGAACAATTTGTCCTATTTTTGCTCCTCACTCATGACTGTACGTGAGTAGTACTTAACCAGAACCTACTGAAAAGGTGGAGCAGGTGTTCTTTTTCAAAAAGGTCTTCTATAAAATAAAAGAAAAGAAAAGAAATATAAAGTACATTTAAAATTATTGCTGGAAGTCTCCTGAAAATTTACATCGCTACCCTCCAATACAGAGGAAGAATGTAGGCTTCTGAAAATCACTGCTCTCACAACTGCAGGAGAGAATCTGAAAGTCTCAGACCTTAAACACTCTCTGCACACAGTTTAATTTGTTAAATTCAGGTTTCACTGAAATAATGTAATTTCCTCACTTTGGAGAACTTGACTTCCCAGTTTCATTTTTTTGAACATTGTGGCCACTGACATCATTTTAAAAAGTTGTAAAAGGTATTTAGACACTATTTCATAAACTACCAAAGCCTCTACAAGGTTGAAAGAGCTGGAGATATGAGTTTTTTTTCAGTGTCCCATCATAAATTAGCAAAATTCACACTAAGGGTTTCAAATCTATACATAATTTGATCCCAGAAAGAGCATCAAAGAGATGGCCTCTTACAGAAGGCCAGTTATCTTTTCCCACTGTCTGTATTTGATGCAGGCCAGATCTTTTGAGGACAGGTGTACACCTGACTTTCTGGTGTTTGCAGTTCTAGGTAAATCTGTGACCTCTGGGCACCCTCTGCCACCTTCCAGCTGCGTGGGCATGCTGATGGAAGCTTCTTGGCCACAGCCACACAGTCTTACCATGCACTTCTTTGGTCTGCTTAGTATAGGCCAGCCAGAAATTTTCCTTAGTTAATATACTCTCTAATATCAAATAGCCCTACATGGATGAAGATTTGTGGGGAAACCACTAAAAAACCTTTAGCTTCATAGTCACTCTTAAGACCTCATTAAACTGGAGGATGCAAGCTTACAAATAATTTTTGTCAACCAGGATAAATTTACTTTCCTAGTTTTTAATTTTACTTACTATTTTAGCACCAGAATATGATTTTTCATATGATCTTATTGATATTTAAGCATGTGGAGCATCCCAAACACAAGTGTATAACTCAATCAGCCTAATAAGAACTCAATTCATTTGAACTGAGATTTCTAAAGTCACAAACCCTTAATCCAGATAACTCTCTCTTCACTTCCACCTTTTAGCCATGCAGCTGTACCCTGGAGCTACAAAGATGGCAAATATCAGTTGTGTTAAGAGGCTTGGCTTGGGAGAACCCACTACACTTTGGCATAATTTCTCATGTTTTTCAGGTGGATATAAGAAGTTTTTAAGGCATATGAAATCTCTAAAATCTACATATCAATAGAAACTGCTGCCAAATGTGGTATTTTTACAGATTTTCAAATATGGTTGCTAATAGAAGGGATAGCAATGGTTCTTCTTCAGGGAAGAGAAATAAGACAAAGGTTAGGCAAAACTAAATGAGCTTATCCTATGAAATTATATTCTTCCCTGATTCTGAACCTTTTTGTCAGACGAACAAAATTGCTGGTCATGTGTACCAGTGCAGAAAGAGGAGGAGAGACTGAGCACAGTGGGAAAAAGAAGCATCATCAGTCATGAAACTACTACTCACTAATGCTGCAGAAAGTCAGAAATCATCCCTTCTCTTTTGCAATATTAGAAGAGATTATTTATTGTGGCCATTTATTATATATTAATGAACTAGGTGTCTTCATGTTCACTTGTGTGAAAAAAAATTCCAGTTTGTTTTCCATAATAATAATAATAATAATAATAATAATAATAATAATCCTTATACTTTAGTTTTTTACACAAGTTTTTCTTATGGGTTCAAATAAAAACTGAGAGTTTAGAAGTATGTAAATTTAGAAAAGTTCTTTTGACAGAGGCGCAGATGATACTGCCATCAGATGCACAGCAAGATACTTGCAGTGGAGACCGTATAAAAGATATTCCACTATTTTCTTGGAGTTACAGGATTTCATATAACAAAACACTGTGGATTTCAAAATTCTGTTCATGTTGAACTGCTTAAAAATTTGAAAGCATTTAAAATACTACAGGAGACTAAGCTGAATTGAATACAAAGGACACTGCCATTTCATTTCCTAGTTCTGAAAACCAACATTGGGTTCTGTAGCATTTTTATCATTTTTCTGTTGACTGACACTTGGAAACACCCACTTCATTCCTAGCTGCTTCACTCACTGAATCATTTTCAATTGAGTTGAAGAAAAGTGCAGTGAAAGTTCATAGATGAAAAATCTTATCTGACTACTGTGTGACTCTTTCTTTTTTTCCTGTTCTTTTTTCACCCTTTCTTTAAAATCCATTCCCTGCACTTCTGTCAGACTCTGAATGTTTTTTTAGAGAGAATGTGCAATTTTTTTCAAGTAATAATTGTGAAATGTATAAGGTAATTTCCATATTGTTTGATTTCTTTTCTTATAACAACTTTTAGTATGCCAATCTACATACAAAAATGTTCATCCAGCTTTCATTGTCTAAAGTCATACTTAGCAGTAAACTGTAAACTGAGCGGTTGCCTGCAACAGATTTTTTTAATAGTAAATGCAACATATGCCAAAGCCTCAACAAACACAATTATCCAAAGTTGCTAAATTCAGTGTTAATTTTCTATACTCACAGTGCCAGAAATATGTTTTGATTTTCCTTGCCACATTTGTGTATATATAAAATATGGGAAAAATAAATGCTTTTTTTTTTTTCAAAAATAAAAGAAAATAGGATTACTCAACAATTAAGACATTAAAATCCATTTGTAAAATCTGTTCATTTTATGTTTCTATACAAGTATGTGGTGGGTTGAGTACTAGCCATATGCCACTAAAATTATTTATTCATTTTCTGCTGAGAGATAAGGATTAGGAAAAGAACAAAAGTAGGCTCTAAACTTTAAAGAATATAAAGAAAGATTTATTAACAGAATTAAAGGAAGCATAATGAGAATCAGAATAAACTTTTAGAAGACTTCTCCCCCATCTCTTTTCTTTTCCACTGACAACATAGAGAAGGAATCTGGTGTTTTCAGACAGTTAACCACTTCTAAAATAATCTTTCTTCAGTTCACTTAGGGAGAGGAGCCTCTCTTGCCATGCCATGGAGTTTTTGCCAGAAGAAACACCTCTCTTGTGGTTTTAATTTTGACAAATAGCAGCCACCCAGAAATCTGGAATCATGAAGTCCCTCCCACGTTTAGCAGTCTTCCCACAACTACCAAACATGGTCATCTCAGCTTATTGGGGTGTAATTTTAAGGATGAGATGTTCTAGCATAGAAACAAAAGTTCTCTTCATTTATCTCTAGGAATAGAGGTCTTCTTCTATCCCTGGGGCAAGTATTCTCATCTCTCTCATCTTTCTCTTTCTAGTCAAACTTTTCATTGGATCACAGCTATTTCAACATCTGCTTGCTTCAGCACTGGTGCCTCTCTTCATGGCTATGGTTAGAACATTACATCTGTAATCCATTCCATGAGTTACTGGGTAAGAGTCTGATATATCAATCATATTTTCACCATAGTCTTACAAGAGAATTTCAGCCCAGGGTTAAGGCATCTCCTCGTTGTCCTCCCTTTTGGGATTTCTTGATTCCTTCTTCACTGACCTCAGTGTCTCCATGTTGTTCCCTTCACATGCCTTCCTTTTTCCTTTTCTCTGATTTGGGAGAAGTGGTGGGACAGGGGGAAAGCTTCCCTTCTCTGAAGGAAACAGCAAGCATAACAGCTTTTCAGAGTTTTCTCTTCTCTTAAATATAGTGATTTGTAGGTGTGGTTCTAGATTTTCTAATTGTTTATCTTTAACTTGCTATATCAATTTTTTAAAAGCCAGCCACTAACTGGCTCTGCCAAGCACACAGGAAGCTGTAATATTCTCCAAGAAAGAATTATTTCTGTATCTGACGTACTTTTGTTCCCCTTAACTAAAAATCAAACTATTTCAAACTAGCAGAAAGTACTAAAACTATAACCTTGATCTTCTCTTTGTATGCATATAGGTGACATATGTATACAAAGAGAAGGTCAAGGTTATAACATGTATATATATATATATATATATATACACCTATACATAGGTGTGTGTATATATATATATACATATACACACAAAAACATTGGCAATAACACTTTGCAAATACAGTGAGACGTAAAACTGAAAAAAGAAAGAAAGGTGATGGTCCTGCTCTACTCTGCACTGCTGCAGCCTCACTGTGAGTACTGTGTGCAGTTTTGGAAACACAAGATTAAAAAAGGATATTAAGTTTGTTAGAGAGGATCTAGTAGGAACATGAGGATGGTGAAGGATCTGGAGAGAAAGATTTAGGAGGAGTGGCTGAGATTTGTGTTCAGCCTGGAGAAGAGGAAACTGAGGGGAGACTTCATTGTAGTTACAACATCCTCCCAAGGGGAAGAGGAGGGGCAGGCACTGATCTCTTCACTCTCATGACCAGGGACAGGATTTGAGGGAACAGCATGAAGCTGGCTCAGGGGATGTTTAGGTTGGATATCAGGAGAAGGTTCTTTACTCGGAGGGTGGTTGGGCACTGGAACAAGTTCCCCAGAAAAGTGGCCACTGCACCAGCCTGACAGAGCTCAAGTAGTATTTGGACAGTGTTCTTGGCACATATTGTGATTCTTGGGGTGTCTCACAGAGAGCCAGGAATTAGACTCAGTGATCCTTGCAACTCAGCATTTCATATGATTTTATATAAGGTACTTTTTAATAAGATGCTTTTAGAAACATGAATCATAGATTTTAATAAATATAGTCATATCCAACCACTTTCTGTATCCCATACCAACTCCAGAAGACACATCACTACTGATGTGACAGAATATTGATTTTAATCTGAGTTTAGTTCAGACTTCGTAACGTAGTTTCAGAAATTTTTATAAACAATGATTAGTCTGAGTTTGCTTTATGGTCATTGGACTTAATGGGACGTGGAATTATTTAGTTCCTGCTATCTTGCTTATCCTAGATATTTCTGTCCTCAGACAATCAATAGAAAGAGGTATTTGGTCTTCAGAGGGCACTGTTCCTGAAAAAAGGTAGCTGTTAATGATGATACTGCAAGTATGCACAAAGCACAGGTCACCATGTCTGTGCCTATTTTTCAAAACTTAAAAATAAATGCAAAACCCATGTTTTCAGATTTGAAGACCAACTTACAGCTTTCCTCCTTAATTTTGTCATTACACCTGGATAATTCTCATCAGTATTCTTCATGAGTGAAAACACAGACATGCTTCTTGAGCCTCTCCTGTGGGTATTTCCCAATGAATGGCATGGGACATGTTGTATTCTGAGTGCTGAACAACA
>WEIU01017265.1:2016-16946 GCA_013389925.1 Aegithalos caudatus | reverse complement strand
AAAAAAAAAAAAAAAGAGAAGCTTAGTAAAAAAATGACAGGCAGAGGAAGAGGATCTTCCACAGACATAATTGAAGCTGTACAGATTTCAAAACAAATTTCCTGGGTCAGGTACTTCCTCAGTCTTTTCACTCTCATCCATTACTCTTACTATTTAATATAAGTAACCTGTGACTTGCCTCGGTCCATCTCCCTCCAGATCAGCAGAATTATTAACACCTGCCTACACATATTCTGCTGCAGAAACTGTTCCCTTTCACCAGGCACCTGCCTCTGCAGCATTTTGCTGGGTGTCCCCAGGTAAACTAACACCACAAGATGCTAGTTTCTGCATGAGCAATTCTTAAGCCACCTAAACCAAGAGATCAGCTCCTCTGCCATGTGCTTAACACGGTCCACTGGGCACAAAGAAGAATGGGAAGGCACCACACCAGCACAAGGTCATTTGTAACATGGTACTCAATGGCATCAGCTCTTGTAATACACCAGAGCTCCATTTGCATAAAGTTATTAACATTTGAAATATTTTTCTTCAACTACCACTTTAAAATCACCCATATATCATCACAATTGCTTTACCATAGTGGTCTCAAAACTTTATGATGATACATTAGAGCAGACAGCAAGAAAAAACCATCTACATTTTTCTTCTGTTTATCCAATAAATAGAAGCTACTTATCAGAGCTGAAGGACATACTGTCTCTTTTGTCTCACATCTGCTATTTGGATCAAGGATGCTGCAAGTTTGTGCTTATATAATATTGACATCAGCATGAGGGGATCTGCTGAATTTAGAAAGTTACTCAGATGCCAATATATAACTACTTATCTATGCAGCAGATTATATATTGTGCTTATTTATTTATGCATTTTCTGTCACAGTCTGGTAGCTTCTTCACTAATTCTTTACTGGTCTTCTGCAACTCATAATTCTTTCCTTATAATGTCTAAAGACAAAAGATCAGTTTCCTACCAAATACAATAGAGATTTAAAAATTGAATTGGGAATCAATACATCAAATAAAAGGCTCTGGACCCACACAAAGAAAAATGGAGGCTAATCATCATCAAGTGTACACTTCTATCTAATTGGGAGAGATACACATAAAGAATGTGAAAGCAGATGTCGTTCACTCAGTTTTGACAACCTAGTAATTTCTACCTGCTCAGGAAGGCAGCAATAATGCAAGGTGGAAGCCTCTCTTCTAGAATAGGTGTTGCTCCAGGTACAGAATTTGTAAAACCTCAGGGTTTTAAGACTAGTATATTATGGAAAGAGGTGTAAAGTTTTTATGTGGTCAAGGTGAGAGTCATGTCTATATTTAAACAGCGAAATATTTTCTGAATCTCTTTTTGCTTTCTATATCTTCATTTGAAGTCAACAGCCCAGTAAAGAGGAACCTAATGTGCAAATGCCTCTTTGTCACCTCTGTTCATATGTATCTCTGTTCTACCTAATCCTGTTTTGGATACTTACAGAGCCAGAAATATTCTATCAGAAATATCTCAAAACTTACAGCAATGCAATTATTTATTGGATGCAACATTAATGCTACAGGGAATTAAGTGTTTATCTTTGAACTGCACATTATAGAAGACAGAATAAGAAATCTCAGCTGTCTACTGTCCGTGTCCAACTTTGGTATTGTGACCACTTATTTCCACTGATCCCAGAGGGTGTAGCCTGAAGGGTCTTTAATCAGGAAACACAGTAATCAGGAAACACAGTTTGCTGGCAAGGCAGCTGAAGTCACCAGAGAGTGAGTTCTGACCATGGTCATACTTTCTACTTGGATACAATTATAACACAAAATGAAACATATAAGCTTTGGTTAACGAGTCTATGGTTCTATAATGTGTGAGCAACACAAAAGAATGAGTTTCTGTGATCCATGTAGTGATGCATCAACAAAAGCTCTGATTGTTCCTGATGGACCAAATTAGATAATATTCTCATCAATGCTTTAACTAAAAGTTTAACCAACTTATTGCTGAGATTTCTTGATGATCTTAATATAACAACATTTTATGTTCCACACTTTTAAGGTTAAAACAATCTTAAATATATTTCTAAAAATTGTGATAGCTGTTGTGAAGTCACTGCATGGTTTCGGAGGTAACATAGGCACATAAGCATTCCTGTTTGAATTTTACTCATCTTGTGCTATGCACAAAAATAACTGAGCTGTTAAAACACCCCTTGTGTTAAAAAATCCTTCCAGGGAGAAGAGGTGAACACCTCTCTACATCCCTTCCTCAGGAAGCTGCAAAGAGCAATGAGGCTGTTTTCAAAGGGGACAGAGTATCCTAAATCACTCCTCAGAGGACATTCCTTCTAGCCCTTTAACTAGCTTTTTTGCCCTCTTCAAAGTACATTCAAGCACCTCAATGTACTCCTATTCTACTTTAAAGTACATTTTGTTAATCATTCCCTTCAGTCTTCCCATTTTGCTTGATTGTACCCAAAAACCCACAGAAGTAGTGAGATGAGGGGAAAAAAATCAACTGCACAAGTATAAAATAAAAAAAAAAAATCATATTAGTCTGCCCTTTGCAGTTGGAAAAGAAGTGGATTATGAGTGACCAATAAAGTGCTCCTGCAGGATATTAGGGGTCATCTTAGTAGGAATATTTCAGGCAATATATTTCTGAAACTCAGGACTTTTACTCCTACTTAGATGATTATGCTTCAGCTGGATAGGGCATCTCAGGAAAAAAATAAGGAACAAACCACAAACAGATATCTTCAGGAATACAGTAAAGCATATAAAAGCTGTTTGGTTTTTACTCACATGTGAGTAAACACAGAAAGATTTGGTCTAGAGGAACACTCTGTCAAAGGAGCATCCAAAAAAATTTCCACCATCAAAAGTCTATTAAAAACTACAATTTAAGTGTTCTCCATGGCCCCTGGAGAAAAAAAAAAAAAGCATTATATGTATAGTTATAAAACTCCTATTATGTAATACATTCAGACTGTTATAAAGTTAGGCAGTACAGCAAGCCATTCTTATTTAAAGGTGTGGACACATAGGTGGTAAGGATAGGGCTGCAATTAAAAAATAGTTGTTTAATACTTTTGCAGAGTGGGATGCACAACCCTTACTGTTACATATTTCAGTGATTTGTGTGACTGCAATAAAGGTAAAAAAATATTGTGCAGAAAATTACCACAATTCTGGCTTTGTTTTCAATTTTTTGGAGTAGCACACTGCACTTAAAGTGTGTACTTCATCTTCCAACTGTTAGAGATAGAAATATGATAATATGTAATTTCTCTGAAGTCTGCACGAGTTGACAAAATTCTTTTGAAATAATCCTCTGTTTTTCCACATCATCAAATCACATGTTGTTATAGCATAGAGTAACTCTTTATAGCACAGAGAGTGTCTAAGGTACAAAGTAAAGTTTGCTATAGTAACCATTATTCACACTTTTTAAATTTTTTATGCTCTCTGTTTTTATTAGCACCTTGAAAATGCCTCTGAAATGTGACCAGTGTATTATCTATATTTAGTTTAATATGGCTCTTAAAAATTCTATTGATAAATATTTTTGTAACCTGTCTGCACACGTTGACAAAAGATCCTTCTCCTTTACCAAAGCTTTAAACTCCCATTAGGACTAATACCAACATTTAAAAACCTTTCTGTTATGCTAACAAGAACTCTGGGTGTTATACTATAAATGTTCAGTTCAAGATTAGTTCAGATTCTGAATATTCACATATAATAAACAGAGAAAGGATCGCTAGTAATTTAAGGGGAATCACCTGAAATCAGATGTTGGCTTTGTTAAAGACTACTGGCACAAGAATCTAAATACACAATGCCATTGACTCACATACTCAGCTGGGCACGGAGAAACAAACCTCATTAAAAAAAAAAAAAAAAAAACCTTTCCTCTATTGTTTTCTGCTACACCATTGAAACCAGCTGCAATAAAATGCAATAGCTCCAAGGAAGGATAACACAGAATCTCACAGGGGCTCAGGCCGAAAGGGACCTCATCCATCCCACTGCTGAAATCAAGGCAAACTCAAGCAGGCTTGTTCAGGATCATGTCCAGGGAAGTTCTGAATCTTCAAGGAAGGGAACTCCACAACCAGCCTGGGAATGTTGCTTCAGTGTTTGACTGTGCTCTTGGGAATTTTTTTTTCTCAAATTAAATGTTTCTTATATTTCAGTTTATGGACTTTGCCCTGTTTTGTCCCCTCACTCCTCTGAGTCTAACTCCACCCTTTTAGCACTTGTTAGGAGAATTAAGGAGATGAGATTTCACATGCACAATGATTTATTTTCAGCATGAGAAAGAGTTGAGGATTTTAACCTAGGAAAAATATCATTCATTTGTCTGAGTCAAAAGCT
This sequence comes from Aegithalos caudatus, assembly GCA_013389925.1. Taxonomy (NCBI): domain Eukaryota; kingdom Metazoa; phylum Chordata; class Aves; order Passeriformes; family Aegithalidae; genus Aegithalos; species Aegithalos caudatus. The sequence goes on along the minus strand of WEIU01017265.1, from coordinate 12,579 downwards.
TCCATGATATGCACGGAGAACACTGCCAGGCTGAGGCAAGCAAATAGAACCATCATTCCCATTAACAGTGAATACATAATTGAAAAATTAATGGCATGAGTTTCAACCATAAGCAACCAGAGAATTTGATTTGACTTCTCATATATATTACTTCCTAGTTAATGTTACCATGATTAAGCTTAAAGAAGTTGCATCTGCTGAGCTTTAATAATTTTTCTGAGATATATGAACATGGGCAAAATACACTGCAGTTAGAATTTTTAATTCCATACACAGCTGAAGTGAATTCAGACCACAATGCCAGGATTTGTATTACTTCGCAGACATTTCAGAACTATTAACTTGCCTTGATGAAAGAATTTTAAGATCTGTATTTAGCTAATGCATGAAAATGCCATTTATATTCTAAACATGGGCTTTGACCAGAAACACAAAAAGAGCTGTCTCCAGATGCCAGCTGGGACAATCAAGAACCACTAGCAACCTGTGGAGATTTCAATCACTGAAGCAATTGACAGGTTAGTTGGAACCTAATTATTTCTGAAATGAGAATAAATTTCTGCAGCTTAGAATGAAAGAGCTAGTATTAAAAAAAAAAAAAAAAATTAAAAAAAAAAATCTAGGTAGAATTAGGAAATTGCTCATTTTTATCCAGAAATCATTCATAATGGATAGGGTAACATCAGACTGCTGACTTGTCATTAGTGGGGTTCCACAGAACTTCATTTTAGCCCTTTTGCTCTCCAACATCTGCATAAAAGCCTTGGACTGAAAGGGATAATGAGCAAGGTCACAGATGAGACAAAATTGGGAGGAGCAGAATCTCTTGAAGTCAGAGACCTGAACAAATTAGACAACTGGATAATCACCAGCCAAACGAAGTTCAACAAGGGAAAGTGACAGATTCTACAAATAGGATGGGACAACCTTGGATATACATAGACTGGGGAATGAGATGTTAGAAAGCAATGCCTCAAAAAGGGATCTGGGTGTCCTGGTCCATGGAAAGTTGAACATGAGCCAGCAGTGCTCTGGAGCCAGGAGGGCCAACCCTGTCCTGGGGGCATCAGGCCCAGCATGGCCAGGTGAGCAAGGGATGGGACTGTCCCCAATGCTCTGCACTGAGGCGGCCTCATCTCCAGTGCTGGGGGCAGTTTGGGTGCCACAATGTAAAAAAGATATTAAGTGTCCAAAGGAAGCCAAAGAAGATTGTGAAGGGCCTTGAGGGCAAGCAGTCTGAGAAGTACCTGATGTCATTTGGTTTGTTCAGAAGAGGAGACTGAAGGGAGAAACACATCACAGTCTCCAATTTCCTCATGAGGGGAGGAGGATGGGTGGACAGCCATCTCTCCTGTGGTGACCACTGAGAGGACCCCAGGGAATGGCCTGTAATTGTATCAGGGTAGGTTTAAGTTACATATTAGAACAAGCATCTACATCCAGAAGGTGGCTGTGCACTGGAACATGCTCTCCAGGTTCATGGCACCAAGCCTGATGGAGTTCAAGAAGCTTTTGGACAATGCTCTTGTGCACGTCAGTGTCATTCTTAGGGATGGTCCTGTGCTCTGACTGCTTCCCTAGGGAGCTGGTTCCAGTGCACATTCACCCTCTGGATGAAAAACCTTTTCCTGATATCCAACCTAAACATCCCCTGAGCCAGCTTCATGCTGTTCCCTCAAATCCTGCCTCTGGTCATGAGAGTGAAGAGATCAGTGCCTGCCCCTCCACTTCCCCTTGGGAGGATGTTGAAGTTCACAAAGAGGTCTGCCTTCAGTCTCCTCTTTTCCAGGCTGAACACAAATCTCATCCCCTCCTCCTAAGGCTTTCCCTCCTGTTCCTCTTTTGGATGCTTTTTAACAACTTAATATCTTTCTAATATTGTGTTGTCCAAAACTGGATGCAGTATTCAAGGTGAGGCTTCACCAGTGCAGCATAGAGTGGGGCAATCAGAGGTGAATAAAACATGGTTGAGCCATATATACAAAGCAATACATGAAATGTCATACCTTGAACATAAAATCTAAAAGTCTGATCATGACAAAAAACACAGAACTTTTTCTTTTTTCTGAAGAATAATGCACTTCTATAGCTATCACACACAACCTGATTGAGGTACTAATTTCTCCCACCAATGCTTTTGATACTGGTACTGCATTCCTCCCTGAGCTTTGTCTTTTTCTCAGCATCCAGCTCAAAGTTTGCTGCTCTCATAGAGCTAAAATAAAAAGGTAAATCCAAGAATTTCTCCCAGACAAAAGCTACTAGGTAAAGAAATCTGGCTGGCCTTACCTCCTCAGACACAAAAAATAAATGTCACATGGAGTCTTTTCCACATCCAACAGCAGTTCCTCTGATGAAAGAAAAACAGTAGTGTTAAGTAGACTAAAGTAAATGACTTTTCATTCTGTTCTGGATAAGCCCAGTCATACAAGAACAGATGAGCTCTTAAGGTACTTTAGGTTCTTCTTTATACAACTGGGTTTTCAGTTTGTGAGTGATACAGGTCAATGGCTTAAAAATGTACTTGACAAATAGAAGTACAATCTCAGCATATTCACAAGAACATAATTATAGATGTGCCATGAGGAGAAATAGCAAAAAATATGAATCAAATTCAAACCAAGTGTTCATATTTTTTGCATTTCTCTTTTCAATTTTCCAAATCACCAGATTAAAGCACCACAAAAAGAAATTAGTGACGAGAAAAAGCTTATTAGATCATATTTTATTTGTCCTTGGCAATATAAAATTGCTCTCTACAGCAGATATCTCAGTGCTTAGTTCTGAATGACCAAAGAGAAAGATGTTACTGACCTACTGTGAAAGAAAAATATTATTACTGAAATAAAAGAGTTGACTTTATATTTCACCTAATGTCTCCTTTGCTCAGCTTAATCCTATCTTTCACATCTCCTCTGACCTTCCAAAATATTTCTTGCTTTTGACTGGCATTTATCTGAAGTAAATAGTTTTCATCTTATCCTCTTACCAAATGAAGGAATTCAAAAATTAAGCATAAAGATTTTTTTGAGGGGTGTCTTTTATTTTTTTAGGCACAGATGGATCTGTAATAAGTATAATGGCAAATGCAATTTTTCTATTATCCTAATATTTTAACAGGGGACAAAATATTAATTAGGAATTAATATGCACCAATATCTTTGTAAATTATAATTTCCTGAATATACACTCAAAATTTTTTGTGATCATATCACAGTGGTAATTCACAGTCATTTTCACACAACCCTTTATTTTTCTAAGGTACTGATTGCATTCAGTCAAGCCTGCAGAATGCTATCTGATCTTCCTTCAAGTTATTATTTTTTCCATTAAAATCACTTTTTAGACTTACATAATACTAAGATCAGACTACTGAGCATGCAGTTACTCAAACCTCATTGACTCTTGCATAGAGTTAAAGAGGTTAGTAATGTGAGCTGTATTTTTACAGCTTGAAGTTGCTAGATTTTTTTAAAGTAGCTTTTAATTCTACAATTAAAATATAGATTATGTTACAAACACAAAGTAAGGTTGGCAAATTTTAATAACGACAACATAAATCATATGCATAATCACATTATATTTTTATAACTAGCATATAATTACTCTTTAACATAAACTTCTACTGGTTGCAAACCATTTACCGAAGTAGTACTTGAATTTTAACAAACCAATAAAACACACAGATTTTATTGCTCATCCCATTTTTCCCCTATAGGAGCTTGGCTCAAGGAAAAGATGTTATTTGCTCAAAGCAGAAATATTTTCCCTGTGAGTACTATTTTTAAGGTGGGGCAATATGAATAACCTGCTTTTAAAAAGAACTTTTAGCCTGTGATTATCCTTATGGGGAAGGGTTTTCCCTCCTGTATCCTCAAAATGAAGGTTAACAGAGAGGAGCTTTTGGCAATGCTCACACTACTAAGTCTCCACCAGACTGGAGACTTGGGTGAAGCATTTTAACCCCACTCCTCCAGAAGGGTATGTCTAAATCATTTGGAAGGATTTTGTTTCCCAACTGCATGTCCTAGTCGGAGGCGGTAACAGAATTTTATATTGACTGTGCCTTTCATCTGTCCTTCATTAAAGAGCTTCATCTTCATCTTAAACACCAATTAAGAGGATTTTTTTCCTGTTATATTTTTGAGTATAAGTGGAATGAGAGATTTGTAATGGCAGGCTGTTAAAACTAAGAATACACAGTACTTTGAACACTTAAAAAAAAAAAAAAAGTCATTCAAATTATAGAAATATCAGTAATATTGATGCATTGCCTTAATTTTATAGCCAAATAAACAAGCCACTGAAGATGAATAGCAGTTCTTAAAGCACCAGTGCAATCAACAATACTTGTAGTTATTTCTCTCACTGAGATTGCTTCTGTCTCCCAATTTTACATGCAGTTAGGCTAAGAGAAACATTTGGGAATTAAGAGAGTTCCAAGAGCTCTGCAGGTTGTACCTTATGGGTTCAGATTCCTTGAACAGCTGAGTTCTACTGGAAATAATTGTGCCAGTACATACAAAAATGCATCTTCAGTCTGGCCCATTTCTCCCATGTCCTGGGTGTTCTGCAGTATAAAGTTTCTAAAGTATTTTAAAGTATAAAATAAAGATTCTCTGTTGTAGCACACAACATTATCTGTCATTGTACCTTTATAGAATTTGTCATACACATACTGAGCCCTACTTTGTGTCTTCTGCCTGTCAGATGCTTCTGACAAATTTGACCTCTGGACCTCTGGGTAATTTCAACTATCATCCAAATGATAGAGAAAGAAAATAAAAAGAGTCCATAAAAATATAAATAAATAAATAAATAAATAAATAAATAAATAAATATGGAAACACCATTCTGTGCAACCATGACGAGAATAGATGTCACTTTTCCAGCATTCCCCCTTTACCTGGGAAAAGACAAAAAATATCACATCATGGAGTATGGGAGACCCTTTATCCTAAGAAGGAGTAGTCTAATTCAACAGCTGCTGTCTTAGTGGAAATCTCACATCAGAGCACTCAGCTGGAGAACCCTTGAAAAGAGAGACAACTCTCATCAGCAATCTGCCAATAATATGATCACTCTGACAATTTTTACAACAGTGCTCTTTTATTTGGAGTCTTTACTAAAGCATCAGCTCTAGGAGTTAGATGTTCTGTGAGGTTCTCAGGTTCTGTTTTTAGACTAAGTTTTCAAGGTCTCCCAATTCATGCACTAAAAACCAAAATGGACTGGTGTGATCATTTGTACCCCTCACATATCATTACAGGATTTCCCTTAACTTGTTCAAACTTGAATCAGAGAATTATTGTTGAAGTGAAAGTTTCTGTGATAGAAATTCCATCACATTTCAAACACATATTTGAGAAGACTGAGTTCATCTGCCCAATTAAGAAATGAGAAAAATAAATATGAACATGGAATTTTGAAAAACAGAGTAGTTTTTTTTTTGTTTTTTTTTAATCTTACGTATATTTTTGTTTCTTGAGTGGATATAGTTAGGGAGACTTTACTCATAATTTGTTAGCATTGCAAATATTTTGGGTGAGACCCATACACTTTACACTTTTAAGAAACATATTCAAAGTTGGCCCTGTGTATTATTTCTTCTTAGTAAAATATAGGTAAGAGGCATAGAAAAGATAAAGTGTTTTTTTTTCGAAGTCACACACTTTTGTCACCTTTCTGCCTTTATGGATTATCATATTAGCTGCTCTGGTGTTAACAGAGAATTTGATTACTAGTGAAATTATTTCTAGATAATTGACAGAAGATAGAAGAAATTTCAGACTGACTACTCATACTTTCCTCATTCAAATCCAACAGCTTATGATAATAAAGAAATATTTTCTACACAGATATGTGGAAAAAGATTAAAAGTAATTGACAAATATTCACTCAGTGAAGATTTTGTAAGCAATTTCTGCAGCTTACATTGCAGGTTAAAGGAACAGATGTTAAAAGAAATCAAAACTTGCAAGTAAATAAATTCTTGATTTGAGCTTATGTAAAGACAGGAAAATATAACTAAAGCATTGGTTTTCTTCTCTATATTTGGTCAATATCAGGATCCTCTGAGAGCCTTACTGAACAATTCTTAAACTGATCCAAGGATCTAGAATACTGAAAACTTCCTTGATAACTTTTGATCTCTTCCTATATAGGTTCCAGCATCTTCTTTGGTCTGGACTACTTTATATAAGGCTAGAAGTGTTCTTAGCCTTGCAACTCATGGAGCTATCTGCATAGTTGCCTGTGATGGTAGCAGATTAGATTCTATAATGGCTTTTTTTTCCTCTACCAGTCCAGTCTTATTCATGCCGACAGTATTGGGATAATGAAGGTTGTATTATTTTCAATGTTTAGTAAAAAATAAACTTTTTCCAGTTTGCAATTAATTGTCAGCATATATTGTTATGAATTGCACTTCCCCGCATAACTTTCATACAATTGTAGCAGCTTTTCCTTACACAATAATTTTCACCATTCTGTCAATCAATTGTCACCAGATTCTGACAATCCTTTAAAGTACAAATAAAATCTGAGTGCACAGAAAATCCTTCTGATATTTTACCCGATACAAAAAAAAAAAAAAAATCTTTCAGTCTGTGTTCTGAGCATCCTTCTCAGGATGGCTATATTGAAATAAAAATTAATGCTATACAGGTACATGAAACTGCTGTTCAAACAGAACACAACAGTTATTTTGCCAGATTACAACAAAGGTAGGATTTCAGCTTGTGTTAAGTACAGCAAGGCAAAAAGTAACTCACTGATTTCTGATACAGTTAACCTCTCACATTTAGAGTTAAATTAAGAAGAAACCATAAGAGGAATACATACAGTTTCTCTGTTGATTTTCTAACTACTCAAACATGAAAAATTACTTTTCATAATGCTAGACTTTACTATATCAGCTCCTTCAACTTTATGCTCATTAAAAATGTATAATTCAATATTTCACAGCATACTGCACTCTCTTCTTTGACACATAACCTTTTGTAAAAACAGGAGAACAAAAATTTGAAGATAATAAGGTGATGAGTCAGGTGTTTCTCAGTTGGAGAGAACAGGATGCAATTTTTCACATATATTGGACATTTCTAATATCTAAAAGCTTCAGAAACCGATGTTACAGATAAGAAAACGTGACTAATTTAAGCAAGTAATAATCCATTTCAATTAACGAGAACTTTAATCAGTATTTAATAAAGTCCACACGCTTGATGTCTTAACTAGATCTTATGCATCTTTTCTGTAACAATTAGTTTGCCATGACAGTGATTAGAGTACCAGTAGCTCAGTTATTCTAGCCATATTATTGTAAGGCATTTGTGAAAGTCATGCTCTTCAAATGTATAATATAAGGGCACATAATTTAATTAAAAGTCAAATTTAGGCTGAGGGAACAACTTAACACACAAGCCAAGCAAACTGTGCTGTAACTGCAAATGTCATGTAAGTATTAGAGAATTATTGATCTTGGCTTTCCTTGCTAAGTATTTTTTAATGTATAATGTTTCATTAAAAGGTATTAAAAGAATTACACCTTCCTAAAAGCACACATAACTGCTTTGTTTTCATGTTGTCACTCCACTTCTCCTGTGATTAAAAATAGTAGTCTTCACATCAAGATGAGTACTGACTGGAAAGGACTTTATGCTACGAGCTAGTTTAAATACTTTGGATCACTGGAACTACGTCTAGTTTGTTAAAAAGCAGTTTCTGTAATTTAGTCTGTAGAGTTCTGTTACATACGCACACATAAGATACTGTCCCAAGTTTCTTGCTTTTCTCTTTTCCTCCACTCCTGGAATTTGATCAAAATTTATATAAAACAAGTCCTCCTTACCCATATGAATGTGAGATGCATGCAGGAATACCTGCAGTATTTAATACGGCATTATTTTCTTTATTCCATAAAATCACATAGCTCTATAATTGGTCAACAGTCTCAAATAAAACAACTACTTATTTTTTACTTTGAAAATAAAGTTTGAAGCAAAAAGAGTGTTTGAAGCAAACACCTTTCATCTTGAACCACGGGAAAACGAAACCTGCAACAGTTTCCTTGAGTGGCTTTGTGCTGATTCACAGGAGTAAAAGTGAATCCTCCCGCCATGCCTTCCAGCATTCTGAGCTCTAATGGTGCCTGGCACAGCAGTGCCATTAACAGCACCACTGATACATCACAGTCCTCTGCTTTCCAGGGGCAGGGACAGAAGGCTAATGCCAGATTGCTTATTAAAGGTACACCCGGCTGCAAAAGTGTGCCAGATGAAACGATCCCCCAGTAGCCGTGTAATGAGGTACAGACATCTGTAAGATTATTTCAGAACTCTGAATGCGAAGATTAAAATCTGGTTGTGCTGCAGATGTTTTTGTCATTTTCCCCACAGCTGTTGTCACTGAAAATAGATCAGCCCTCCAATGAGGCTGGAATGCAAGTGGCTCAAACCGGGTTTTTTCTTAAATGTTTTAGTGAATTGTTACCCCTAAATTACTCAAAGATGTTCAGAATAAGATGGCAGAAAATAAAATGTTTTATGAAAACTTTCAGAAATATGTTTAGACCTAAATATTTCTAAATATTTTTAGAAAAATCTGCTAAAAGTAAGATTTTTTTTGGCTGTTTTTCTTTCTGGCAGTATCAAACCTCAATGTATTGACAGAGGAAGAGAAGAAACTATTTCTCATTTGAAAAATAATCACACATTGCATCAGTTGTGGTAGAATAACTCATGCCTTCCTTCAGACCTCTTCATATTGGCACTGATGTAAAGTAGTCTCAGAGCAAGCAAGGGAAAGGGATACAAAAATGTTACCCAAAGAGGAGGCAGGAAACTTTTGCAGGATGGTAGAGAAAACCAAAGAGTATCTGACAACAAATTAAATTCCTGAATTGCTGAAGATTCTGTCCTCTCACTTTCTTATACCGGTGAGGCAGTCTTCAGCAAAATGAACTTTTTATACTGTAATGAAATATAAGCAACAAGACCTTTCTTAAGGAAACCACTGGACTCCTTTCTGTCCTGTAAAAAGACAAAAATTGTACCATTTCTTTTGCAGTCCAGCCCCTTCATGTTATTTTCTCCTGATTGCCTAGGCCCACACCCATCAGCTGAAAGTAGAAACAGCTCCATTTAGCCTAAAAGCAAGAAAATGCTCGTGATTGCCTTAAGCTATTCTTTTGTTGAGGCATGAGAAAAGAGATCCCTTCAACTGCCAGTGCCAGGAGCAATCTGAACAATCACTTCACAGATTTATGGATTTTCACTTTGTAACCCATCGTATATCCTAGCCCAGGTACTACTTTGACTGATTCAAGACATAATTCCTGAGACAGTTAAAATGCAGAACTCTATTTTATATTAACAGAAATATTTTGTGAATATTTGTGAAAGAAAACCTTATCATGGCAGTCTCTACAAAAGGACTCAAAAATAATGCAAGATTTATCATCTTAAATATCAAAATTTAGAAGAACCAACTGTAGCAAAGCCCCAGCCTAGTAGGAAACTAGTTTAAATAATAACAAAGATAAAGTAGCTGCTTATTTTCACCTCATAAAAGCAGCTGCATTTTTTTTATAAGGGGAAAGGAGAGAGAACAGGAATTTGTTAGCTTCTATAAAATATTAAAGTTGTTACCTCTGAGGTTACCCTTCAATTACTTTACATTACATCCATCTCCCACATATCTTCTCATCTGTATTCATTTTTTTATTATTTTGACAGAATTTTCTCCTCCAATGTGAATTTCAATTTGCAGAAGAAAAATAATAAAAATATTCAAAAATGTATTGTATTGATATTTCTATATTTTCAGAAAAGTCAGAGAAATTTTTCTTCATTAAAAAAATTAAATGTCCATATATTTCAAGTGTTGCATAGAATATAATAGAGTGAAATTAAAAAAAAAAAAATCAAGTCTGTCATTTACTTTCAATTTTTTACTGTTCTGAAACCTGATCAAATTTAAGCAATTTTCATGGCTGGGAAATTTGTATGGCTTGGAAATTCCCTTATTCCTCAACAGAAGAGCAGTAATGCAAATAAAACTCCAAATAAAATTCTCTGACTTTATCTAACAAAATTCACTTTCTTGAAATAAAACATTCTAAAAGCTCTATATTGATTTTCTGAGACAGACATTTTCTGAGACAGACATTTTCTCATAGTAAACATGCTGATTTTTCTTGTCTAAATCTACAATTTAATTTTATATTTTGCAAAGGTTCCCCTCTCAAGAATGAAAAATAGGCAGTAAAACACAAAACCCAGTTGGCGAAGGAGTAGAACCACATATGGTTCCAGACTGCATCATTCATCAGGGAGTTATATTTTGGTGTAAGAGAAAGAGAAAATGATCAGATAACCTACCCCAAATTTCAGTGGTGTGATACTCTTACTTCTGTAATGACCATAATGGAATTAATTTATTATATCACTGTGACTAGATCAGGTCTACCCACCCCTAGGACACATTTATTTACAACTCACAGCCTGCACATCATTCTTGGTTTATTCAGATCTATTTTCCATAGCAAACCAAAAAAAAAAA
>WEIU01017264.1:0-11946 GCA_013389925.1 Aegithalos caudatus | reverse complement strand
AGCCAAATGGTTGGTTTGTTAACATGGTTGAAGGAAAGTAGATTTTAAAAGGTTAAACCAAAAAGCAGAAGGAGAAAACCTGGGCATGGAATGACGAGATGGCATTCAGATGAGAGGAAGAAGCAGATGGAAAGCTGATGAGGCAAGGAAATGGCAGCCTGGGATTTTATCAAGCCATGCAGGTGGCAAAGCAATGTGGGCTTGATTCAGCAAGACACTGAGAAATTCTTGAGGCTGACTTCCCCTATAGTCCCTCCAGATGAAATATTACAGCAGGCAATTAGTTTGTCCAATTGTTAAATTCCTTTTTTGACAATAGTTTGCTGGGAGAAATGTCATATGAGAACTTTTTGAGAAGCTGGGTTTCTTTCAAATACATTGTTGACAGCTTTTGAAAACCCCATGGGAAGGAGGCTTGGATTTGACTCTTCAGAGAGTCAATCTGAGTTATATTTTCATATCTCTGATATTTAAATATCATAGTATCTCCTTCCAGAAACTAAAATAATTTATAAGACAAAAGTTTTGATAAAAGCTCCTAGACGGTCTTAGATGATAGACAGAAAATAAGGATGTTGAGGACCTTTTCACTTAGAAATAAAAGGTATTAGTGTGAAATACTTTGGATTACAAGGACTGTCATCTGTAGAGAAAACAAGATTTTATCAGAATGGTCTTTTCTCAAAAGCCCCTGAACTCCCACATAAAATAACTGCCAATGCTCAACCATTTTCCATGACCTATCCCAACTTCTCTCATCTACTTTTGCCTTCCCACACCTTTATAAATGTCAGACTGTGACGTTCCTACACATACACACCATAGGTAGAGTGGTTTGGGCTTTTTTAAACTTTTCTCCTCATGGCTACTGGTAAGGTCACACAAGTTTAGAGAGTCCTAAGTGTGCCATAAAATTGACTATGCAGAGAGCATCAATCTCTGCATGCAGGATGATCTTATCTGTACAGCAACAAGGGAGACATGAGTGACAGACCTCATCTGGAAAGCTGTAAAGAAATGGGAATGCTGAGGAGAAACCTTTGGAATGTTAATGGGAATGAAAATAGTTTAGATGTGATTAAAATAAAAAAATGTATTATATGGGAAATAAAAAAAGATTCTGAAAAACTACTTGTTATGTTTTTATGATCAGATTCTTACCTTGCCACCTATGGGAAAACCGTGCAAAAACCCAAAAGAACGCTTATTTTTAAATATTTTGTGAATATGCCAAATTCTACTGAAGCCAATGAGTGCTGTAGGTACTGAGAGACACTTTCTAAAACAGAGAGGGTGAAACACAAAGTGGAGGAAGACTGGAGTCCATTCCATCAGCTCTTTGATCCCTGCTGACAGCCTTCCCACTGAGACACCATTATTTTTGCTTAGATTTATTTCTGAAGNGGGTGAATTTTTCTTTTCTAATTTTCCCTTTTTTCTTAACACATACTGAACTAGGAAAGCGGCTCTGGGATATAGATCTCTTGGGGAATGCGTATTCATTAGTAGCTTAACTGCAATGCTAGCACAGTAGAAACAGCTGCATTTCAGCTCTCCCTCAAGAATTGTGTTGTCTTTTGTCCTAGGAAGCTAAGAAAATACAGAAAAACAAGTGAGAAATGTTGCAGAAAGATTCTAGCAAAATTGCATGCAAATGGAAAAGATTTCTATCAAAAACGACCACTGTGAAATACATCTTTAAAATATGACTCAGTTCTTAAACAGAATAAACATCAATTTGCCAGTTGTCATGTGTTTTAGAACCATTTGTGTCATTTATTCTGAAGCAGCATCACATTCATTTTCCTGACCTGCTGTGAGAAAGGGTTCGAGATGTTACTGCCACAGTTGAAATATGTTGCTCTACTCAGTGAAGATATTCAGTACTGTGCTGCACATAATAAGCTTCACCACTCATCTGACAATTAGTCATGTTGACACATTTTTATAAATTAGACCAAGCGATCATTTTCAGATGAGACATTTTCCCTGCAGAAGGAATCCTTCAGCTTTGCAGGGCGTGCTCAAAGTCAGGCATTTACCACAATGGAAAGCAACCCCTTTTATGGGAAAAAGAGAAAGGTGCCTTTTGAACATGCCAAAAGGAAAATGAAATGTGAACTAAATTTATGGTGGCAACAAAACCCCATTTTCTTCAAGTGAAGAGACGTTTCACGTTGCCTAACACTTCTCCTGGGCTAATTGTTCAAGTTCTATATATCAGAGTGTGACCAGAGGTAAAACAAAGCAAAACAAATTCCACTAATGAGTGTGGTCCAGATTCTCAGAGGGCACAAACCAGCTTAGTTACACCAAATGCCAGACCCAGGCAGCTATTTCAGAGATGCAGCTGGTGCTGCAGAGCCTGAGAAAGAACTAGAAAGTGACAGAATAATATTTCTCCTTCTGCACGTCTGTTTTGACTGATGGATTTCTGATGAATTTCCATTAAATATGAAATACTGTGCTAGGTACATATTTTTAACTGCCTGATAGTTAATTTTACAGTTTGGAGCTGAAGACCCAGAGCTTTTCAGTGAAGGATGTAACTACAGCTAAGTAATCTGTCTGGTTAATTATTCCTCTCCTAAACACTGATAAATACAAGTTTGAGAAAGCACCACAGGCATCTTATTAAGCAAATACTTTCCATATTTATGTATTTATATACCCAATCTGACAGAAACTACAAATTACTACAGAATACCATGTTCCATGTAAGACTGTATTTTCTGTGTGGAGGGAATACAATTGCAAAGTCTGAAAACGTTTTTAAAATTACACATTCACACATCTGGAGACTTTGTGTTTGTGAAGGTCAAGGCACAGATGTTTCACTCCCATGTTCTGCAGCACAAAGCAGTCACACCTGTCAGCAGTGCAGAGCTGTGTTCCTATTCCAGAGTGGATCCCAGCAGGCCCCTTTTGCCAGGGGCTGGCTGTCTTCAAGTCTCCCTCACAACACAGAAATGTTCCAAAAAAGCTCTGGCTGTACTCTAGCAAGTGGTGATGGTGATGGATTCACTCTTGCCAGCCTGCTCCATTCTGCCCTGACCTTGTGGTTTGCTGGGAGAGCTGCACAGAAATCACTGCAGAAACCTTTTCATCAGCACCCAGACTCTGCTGTGCATTATGCAAGGCAGAGTGGAGCACTGACAGCAGGAAACTCCACCTCCCTTCAGGTTACACACTTAATTTGCATCCCCATTTGTTTAATGGCATTAAAGACAGCTGAGCATTCAGGTTTGACTGCAGTGTCACCTGGGTTTAAATTTTCTTGTAAAACTTGCAAATACTTGTTATTAACTTCCAGTCTTTTGTTCTAACTCTTACATCCCATCCCAGAATAATGAATTCTGCTCCCCAGGCAGCCCTCCCAGCCAGGTTTTTATTTTTTTTTTAAGTCTATCAACATGCCCAAGTATATTTAAACAGCCTGGAGTGTGACAAACTATGCAAAATGATCAAAGAACTTCAAAGTGTCATAGCACCTCACAAGGCAGATCTGTGCAAAGGTATCAATTCTTACTTTGCAAATATTTGCAAGTAAAAAAAGAGATTTCCATGAATTTGTCAGAAGGCAAAAAAGTGTCACTTCTCCCAGTAAATACAATTTTTCATTATGACAGCAGTAAAAAATTTAGAGTGGTGTATAGGTACTCTGAGCTCTGCATACCTTGTAAAAATGAATGAGACTATTACAGCAAAATAACAGGAAAATAATTATGGAAATGACACGATTTTAGTGAGACTTTTTTAAAAATTACTTTTATTTTGGTGTGCTTGGATATCAACTGATATAAGTTGGTCACTACTCATACAATTTAGAAAAGAGTTCTTTACAATGTTCCATACATTTGTAATATGGAAACTTTCAGCAACATGCCTTCTAGAATGTTAAGGGTATACTATTTATAATATACCATTGTAATTATCTTCTTTATTGTTGTTGGTTTTGAACTGAACCTCCCTTATTCTTTTTTCTTTATTTGAGCTTATTTTTACCTCTTTAGTTCACTACCTGTGAAGAAATTAAAGGCAATAATTTTAAAACTTCATAAGATACACTTTACAAAAAAAAAAAAAAAAAAAAAAAAAAAAAAAAAAAAAAAAANAAAAAAAAAAAAAAAAAAAAAAAAAAAAAAAAAAAAAAAAAAAAAAAAAAAAAAAAAAAAAAAAGGCATTTAGTGCTTAATCAGAGGTGGAACTTTTATCAAAAATCTAGTGAGGAAAACTAAAACTGTTACTCAGAAATAGTCTCTTAAAAGTTTCTTGTATATTCATACTTCTTTAAGTATCAGAGCCACTATAACACAGAAAACCCAACATTCATTTAAATCCTCAGCCTCCTGAAAAAAAATCAGTATCTACAGTATTTGATGCCTGAAGATTAGTTTACATTTGTTGCCAATAATTCTTTGAAAACTACTCTGCCTTTATGTGTTTGTGTGCACCTCTGTGTTTGTTTCCTAGATCCCCAAATTAAATGTTTTCAGACTATTTTTACATGCAGACACACTATTTCTCTGAGAGATCAGAGGCAAAATGACTGGGGGTTTATTCACTGAGGGAATCTTACCTGCATGAAAGAGCAGCATTTATTTTCCCTTCTATTTTCCATTTAAAACAAAGCCCAACATGCATAATAAAGATGTTGAGTTTCTGACAGATTGGAGAGTCAACAGGGAGCAGTCCTGTGAGCCCCAGAGGTAAGCAGAACAATTTCATAGGAGATTTCAATTTGGATGTGCATTGTGAATCATTTCAACACTGAGAGAGATTTAATGTCAACATCACTTGGTTCAGAACTGACATCATCTCAGAATTTCACCTGTTCTCCTTTGGGAGAGAGCAACTCAGCCTCTAAGTTTACTCCAAACTGATTTTTATTACATGAAAACAGTCATTGAATAATTGTCAATATAATTAGAAAAAGCTCCCATTTTAATCCACATGGTGGATTTCAGCCTAGTTCACTGAAGAGAGGAAAGCAGACATAGCTAAAAATTCCTCTGGCTACACATCTCTGCCAGGAATTCTCACACTAATAAAGAAATCAGTTTCAAAGATTTTTTTATTCTCCCATCTTTCTCTCCTTTGTTGCATCTCTTGTGACTCCTCTATGTTTACAGGCCATCATTCTCACTAATTCTTTGCATCAGTTTGTCTTCAGTTCCTGATTTTCCACCCCACATTCCTCCAGTTTTAAACAAAATCACTTTCCCCAAGCTACCTTGCATTCAAGAAGCTGCTCAGCTCCAGCAGAAGGGATGATGTGCTAGGAGTTTAAAAGTGCCACTTTCTCCTCTAGGCCCAGCAGTCCTGGGGCAGTTCCCAGAATTAGAGTGGCTTTCAAGTGGAGTTTACAAAATCAGGCTGGTTCCAAGGCAGTGTTTACTGCTCCATAATTTCATCTAATCCCCACAGCTCCTGACATAAACTAATTGCATGTACACATATGATCCCATTACGAGTGGTGCAATCCAGATGGTGCCAATCTGGGATTGCAAACAGAGTTCCAGTGCTGTCAAGTGCATGCCAGGCTTCCCTGCTGCATTTACATCTCTATTCCTCCTTTGTCATAGGCATTTCCTGCTCAGCTGCTTGG
Source organism: Aegithalos caudatus (assembly GCA_013389925.1). NCBI lineage: Eukaryota > Metazoa > Chordata > Aves > Passeriformes > Aegithalidae > Aegithalos > Aegithalos caudatus. The sequence goes on along the minus strand of WEIU01017264.1, from coordinate 6,338 downwards.
GCAGCACAGGAAAGACAGGGAGTCCAAATCCCAGTGGAGAGCATTGTCCAAAAGATGTCTCCAGAGACTTCAAAAAATGTCTAAAAAGCTTTAGATTTTCCATTAAACCTTTCTGTCCTTACTATTTACCATCACTAATACAATCAGTATTTATTATTAATTCAGCAAGCCTTCAGAATTGCTGTGATTGGCAATAACCTGTTTGCCATGGAACCTGAAATCTCAGCTACAAGACAATTTATACCTGAAAAAACATCTGGTGTGTCCTTATTTAAGTCCAAATAGGATATGCAAATTAACCACCCTCACAACACATGGATTTTTCCTATGTCATCTCATCAGCTAAATAACTAGTGAGTTAAAATACACCTACACAACAAAAATACCCCCAAACCCCAACCAACCAAAACAAACCAACAGAAATATCATTTGCTCTTTTTTCTAGAGGCAAATAGATATGAGAATTGCCAAGTGATGTTTGTCCTTCCAAAAATGAATTGGTTCTAAACACATTTTTTTCCATAATTTATTAGAACAGTGGTGGATACTAATGGAAGGATTTTAATTTGCATGGTGATACTGCATGGTGTGCTCAGATCCTGGGCACACAGTGAAGATTGCTCTTTAAGCTTGCTTAAGTTTACTTACTCTGTTCCAAGAGTGCCAACGAGCCCACCAACTACTAAAATGTGCTATGTGTTTGTGATATATTTAAAGACATTTATTTTGATTCTCCTCCCACTTTTTAATTCACTGATTCTTGAGATGTTACCCTGATAAACATTAGCTCCACTTCAGGTGAAGATGAGTCTACTTCTGACAAGTGCTCATAGCACTTAAGTTTTCACTTTCTATCTGCTCTCATGGAAGTAAAACAACTTTCAGAGGAAATCAGAAGTCACCTGAAAGGCCACTAGCCTGGCCCATGTGAATCCAATTCAGAATTCAACAGATTATTCCCCAGCTCTAGTTTGTGGTTGTTGTTATTTATTCAGCCCTGGAAAAGAGTAAACACAAAATGCACAGCTGATATGAGCAGCCTGAATCTGTGGAGATCTGAAAAATCCAATTGTTCAGGGGTGTAAATCATCCTGGTGGAGCCAGGTCACACACCAAGGGCTGAAGGCACTGAATGATTCTTGCATCAATCCTGATACTTTGCCTGTTAAAATACAAGTGCAGTGATTTTTATGATTGTTGTTATTGCTCCTCATATTATTAAACAAACAGTTCAAAATTACTGTATTCAGTTTGAATTGCTTCTCACAAAATCACTAACAGAAATCCTTTCTGAACATGCAAGAGGCACTTCAGTATTTCATGAAGTGTTAAATTGGCAAAACAACAACACGAGTTCATTACTGCAGATTCTTTCCAGATGGAACCATAAATGTTCTGTACTTCACTGAGTGCCCATGGTACAAAGCAAGAGTTGAGTGTTCTGACCACTTTTTGAGGAATGATATTTCTCACAGTGATCATTCATTTTCGCAATGAGGGCACTAATTGAAAGCAGAGCAGGAAAAGGAAGGTTCCAGGACAAGTTCAGATTTATTTGTGTCTGGTTTTCAGCTGAACACAGCACAAGGGAGGACTTGAACTGAGCCCTTCTCAGCACACCTGAGCACAGGTGCTGGCAGCCCATGGGAGGCAGCAGCACCCAAAGGCAGTGGAGCCACCTGTGCCTCCTAAATGCAATGAGATTTCCAACTGACAAACCCAAAGGAACATTACTCTTAGAAATTTAAACTAATGACTGCATGTGTAGTGACAAAGTGAAGTGGTTTTAAGATTTACAGCTGTATTCAAGAGAAAGTACTGAATACTCTTAATTTTCTTCCCCTTAACTATGGCACTTCTGATTTTTGCTTTTTTTTTAATATGTCCATCTTTTTATTTACACATTCTTAGAATTTAAAATATGTTTATTTGCTTATTTCAAAACATGAGTTTAGTTCAGTCTTATCCCAATGTAAATCTAGAATAATTCCAGTGGCATAAACCAAACAGGAACAACACATGCATATAAATATTTAAAATTTAATCAGCTGTATAATATATAAAATACAATCAGTTTTGTCTGTCCACTGTTCTTTGCCTAAAGGAAAAGTCACACCAAAATATTCAAATGCATTTAAAGATGATATTGATATATTTTTGTCTTCATTTTGAATAGTCTTTGCCCCAAAGCAGAATCATTTCATTAATATAGACCATTTCATCCTGTGGATTTGCTTTGTTCCCACTGTTGTTGTACTGGAAATTCCAATCAATCTGTTCATTCACTCCACCTGAGCTATTCTTTAAATAAATAAATTAGAGTCACTTTTCCCCTTGAATACATCGGGACTTTGATAACATTCCTTTCTCATTAGAAATTATTTTTTTAAATTATCTTTTCAAATGTCTAAAATGGGTTGATCCTTTTTCTTGGAATTCCAGGTGTAAAAATCAATATGGAAATAACGATAGAGCAAACTAACAGAGCATTAATCTTCTGCTTCAGAAAGGCTGTGATATCTTCAAAGGAGCATCCAGTAGGAAATTATGTTCACTGGTCCCCAGAGCTTTTTTGAACAATCAAACTCCTTGGAAACTGTTAATCCCAAAATCTTCTCAGTTCACTTCCATGTCAGGAGCATCATCTCACTCCTTCAAGCAGTGAACTACCCCTATTTCACAAACACATTGATTTCTCTTTTGTTAAATCTCTGCTTGTGCATTTCACAGCTCAAAATGGAAATTTCCTTAAATTCCAATCAAGAAACTCATTGCAGTAAAATGATATTTGCCCCAATTAAAAAATAAGCACTACTTACAATGTGATGAGATTAACTTTGTGGGTAAAGTGGCTTTTATACATTTACTTTGACTTTAGCTTTTGTATTGAAATTAAAAAATAAGAGAAGCTCTTAAAATTCTTTATTGAGTAACTTTTTTTTAGAAATTAAAATAAGCTCTGTGGTACCATCTTGTGCTACTACAACAGCTACAGCTTTCCTCTCACTCTACCCCTACTCATATAATTTTGGAATGTCTAAAATGGCTCCATAAAACTTGGCTCTGTTGATAAGACATTTTAATAAGTCTTTCACCCCAAAGAAATGAGGAAAACTTTATAGCTCTTGACAGAGGTGATAGACAGGGAGTGAAGTGCTGATTTTGTGACATCTTCAGGATAAATTCTGAAACCATAGTGCTTCTGAGGATCCTGCATGATCCAATACCCTGGCATTAAACAGGGAAAGAGCAGAAACAAACTCCACAGAGGCAGGAAACTCCCATAGATGTCCACAGGGTCACACCTCCAGTCCCTGGGCATCCCACCAGGATCCTTCTCAGACTCAGTACCAATTAATCTGTCATCAGGTGAACAGATAAAGTTGATTTATATGAATACATAAACTTCCATGAACCAGTCCAAAAGTTACAGTTAAACTCTCCAATAACAGAACCATTCAGAGTCCTCAGACTTCTTTGAAAACACCACCTGAGACGTATCTGAAATCACAGACTGATCTCAATGAATATCTCTTATATAAATATGCTAGCATGTTAGGAAGGAAATTAAATATATCCCTTTAAAGGCTTACTCTTCAGAAAATTCATATATTTAGCAGTATTTCTTGAGAATATCAGGACAAAAAACCCCAAAACTATATGTTTGTTCAATTTTATGTGTGGGTGGATGTCTGTACTTATCTCTGTGTTCATTAAGTATCACCCAGATAAAGCAATATCCCTACATATTAGGGTAGAATGGCCCAGCAGATTGAACATGTGCTTTAAAACTGTTGCCTCCAGTAGATCAAATGCTTTATTTATGGATTTTTGTGTCAGGTTTTACACCAGCCTTGCTGGAGAAGTTCCTTAACCCATTTGCCTACATCTCTCTAACAGCAATAATGTCAAGCTCCCTCTTTCTTCTGGAGTCTGATAAAGAGGAATGAGTTACTGTTTTGAAAAGGCTCCAAGGAGAAAACTATTCCACAGTCATTAAACTGTGCTCTCAGAGATAATCAACCTCCAGAGGGAATGATGGCAAAAATTACCTTTTTTTCTGCCCTGTATCTTTGTGCTAAGTCAGGTTGCTGGGTTTTTTTATACCCCAAAAAATTTTTTTTTTTTTTTTTTTTTTTTTTTAGCAGAGGCTGACACAACTGGGCAGGCTCTGCTAAAAAAGAGATTAAGATGGTGGTCCTAAAAAAGACCTCCATGATGCCACATTTTTCCAAGATGCAGGAAAGGACAGTGTATTTTTCAGATCTATACACCAAAGAAAGTCCCACCATTGGGTAAGTTCATGCCTATAACTTGGGAGCAGAAATTCCACTGATTCTGTTTCAGAAATGAATATTCCCCTGCAATATTAATGACTGTATATTAGATTCTCTTATGGAATCATCTCCACTCTTATGAAATCTCCTCCACTCTGTCACCTTAGAGCATAAATATTTTAATGAAGAGTCACATTTCATACACTGTCTCCAGCCTAATAAAGTGTTTTCTTGAAGTAGACCATAAAGATATCTGGTCTTTAAAAATCAACCATTTCCCAGCATTTGGCCTACCTGAAACCCATTCCCCAATCTCACAAACCCAGCAGGAATTGTCCTGATACACCTGCAGTGCCTGCAGACACCCAGACTGCATTTAGAGCTTTTGTGAGACACCTTGAAATGGTTGTAAGAGATCCAGGTGATTGAGTGACCTTATTTTGCATACCAGTAAATATGAATTTCTCTCAGGTTCCCTGGTAGATGCATCTTACCATTGTACAGTCCTTGAGATGTTTGAAATTCCTTTGTGCTCTTTCAGATTACTCTCAATAAGTTGACAAGCCTGAATGCTTTCTAAGCCACTGTAAAGAGACTGACAACCAACACAATCTGAAGGCAGATAAAAGGGGATTTTTGATAGGCCTGAAACTTATGAGCAAGGCAGAGAATAAATCTGTTTCTTGTAAGTTACTTTCTTAAAGGGAAAAAAAAAAAAAATATCTGGAGTGTATTTCATCTAGGACCTGTCAAAATAATAGTTTGGTGATGTGAATTCAGAGCATGAAAGTGTTCCATTAACAATCAACAAGAGACAAGAGATACAGCAATCTTTTCTAGTAGAGTTTTCTTATCAGACACATTTGTTTTACTTCATGAGATTGTTCTAAATGCATAAAATTTACATACATATGGCTGCATTCTTAATTCCTGCTCTGAAACTATTTGGGAGAGTTCTCATTTTCTGCTTAGGGAAGGAGCTTCTCAGCTGAGAATGGCAAGTGAAGGATGTTAGGTGATTCTCTGATCACATCAGTACACTTACACAAAATATACCTTGATTTCTGTCCTTACAATAATGAGAAATTACATGAATTGCAGATTTTTGTAACCACAAATTAGGAAGAGTAAATAACACATACTAATAGCACAAGAAAACTATTACAGAAGTCACCTAGTTAACTTTTTAAATTCCATTGTCAGATATCTGATTATAGACTTTCTCTGTGAAACAAAATTTTTCTTCTTTTCTCCTTTTTTACATATTAGCATATATAGTCTAGAAAAAAACCCTGCTTTGCAATAGGTTAAAAATGAGGTTTCTATTGTTTATATGAACACAAGCAATTATGAAATACCTACTCAGATGTGAGTTTCCTAAGAAAAATATATCTTGTCATAACTTCCAGATATCTGTCTTGAAGGAACAAAATTATAGCTAATAGTTATGTTTATATAAAGTAAAGGTTCTGTGAAAGAGGTCACAGAATAAAAGCATTTTCACTGAAAAACACTTGGGAGAAAACCTTCTTTATTCCTTACCTGGGTGAAATTACATTGCCCTAAATTACATTCATGATCAGAGGAATGCTAGAATTATCAAAATCATGAGCTTCCCTTTATTTTCACAGTGACACTAATCAGAGCAATTATTTTCACGCATTGAAGCAACATTTGGCTTCTTAGAAAATGCCAAAGTGATGCCTCCCTGTGCTATGATCAAAAGCAGTAATTATTATCAGGTAAATCTGTGTTTCAAACCTGTTCAAATATTGAATTCCACCTGGAAGTCTGCTAAGAAAATGAAGAGACATCATCTAAGTCATCTGCATATGAAAAAAATCTGATATTTCTGGGTAGCCACAGCTTTTCTGGGCAACTTGTGACAAGGCCTTACCACCCTCACAGAGAAGAATTTCTTCCTTTTATCCAACCAAAATTTACCTTCTTTCACTTTAAAACTGTTGCTCCTTGAACTGTCACTACAGGCCTTGGCAAAAAGTCTTTGCCCATCTTTTTTTTATAAGCCCCATTTTTAAATTAAATGATAAGACTAAGACA
>WEIU01017259.1:0-36549 GCA_013389925.1 Aegithalos caudatus | reverse complement strand
CAGAAGAAATACAAATCACATATTTTATCTATAACATGCTACATTATTGTTTCAAGAGTTGCAATTGCTAAAAGATCAAGAGATGGGACATATCAGTCCTTCATAAACAACAAAAATAGAGCCCCAGCAAAGCTTTGATTGAGCTCAGAAGCCTAAGTTTACCTCCTAAAACTTATTTAATAAACAGAGTCTGAATATGATCAGTCACACTCTTTGCCCCAGTCATTATCAGTGATATTTTGTCCTGAAAAGATGTTTACTGAGATGTTTCATAAATAACCTACCCACAATGGTAAACAGATTTGCTCTGTTTAAAGACTCCTGGCTTGAGTGTGCTATAAGTACATATACATCAACTTTCAAATCTAAAGGCATTTCCCTTGGTTCCATTTCAAATTGTTATTGTTTCAGAAAAAAGTTCCATAAATTAAAAAAAGAACAAACAAACAACTCAGCCTGATCCTTTTCTGGAATTCTAATCTGTGATGCAGACAGGAATGGGCACGATCTTTAAAACCAATTCTCTTATATGATGAAACACCTTTGCTTATCCCTTGTTAAAATATTTCAGTGCAATTTATTCTATACAATAATAGCACACAGCAACAAATAAAACATTCTTTTTCTTTCTCCCTTATGCCAGAGTGCAAGGCAAGCACCCACAAATGCAGATCATAGATTTTATGTGATGTTTTCCTCCTTTTAAGCATTCACAACTAAAGCTGGGTAATAGAACCATTTTTGCCCAAGCCACAAAAATACATAAACCATAAAATCACGTGATCTACTGCTGGGTTTTTGGAGGATCAACCCAGGAAGGCAAGGCAAAAGCACTGGCAAGAGACCAGAATATTCCAGTGAACCTTAACAAGAACGGCAGTGACTGACATCAGCTGAGCATTTATTCCACTCTTCAAGAAGAGATTAGCCAGGGCAGGAGCAAACAAATCTGCCCATTTTCAATTGATTCAGCCTTAATTAAGAAGAATGAGATAAAGACAAGTGCATCTGATAGCACCCTGTATTATCCTTTCATATGAATTTTGGTCTTAATTCAGTTTTGAATGCTGTAATAACCAGTCTGAGCCCCGTGAGGACTCCTCTTGTCATTTGTCAGGTTCAGTGCTTGTCTGACAAAACCCTGCAGAAGATATTGAATAAACAATCATGAAAACGAGCAAACAGATAGAGATTTATGAATATAATCTTCAGAAGAGGAGATCTTCCAGATATGCCATTCATTAGAGCTCTGCATGTAAATTCCACTGAACTTCAAGGAACAATTCCAACAACTTTAAAATGCAGGGAAGCAAGGGGCTTCATTCTTTGTAGTATATTACTGGAACCAAAAGGCTCCTTACAAACTTACTTGATACCAAAGGGTAGCTTGACCCAGCTATAAAGAAACCTTACTTTGATGGGTCACTGATGACAAAAAAAAAGCCATGTTGATGTGATTAAAAGGAAAATTCAGTACAGCTGCATTTATAACTGTGTGCATGGACACATTTTTTGGAAAAGACTACACTACTGACAAACTGAGAACTAGTTCCAGATCGAGCTAACAATTGATACAATAAGTTGTCATAACATTTATCTATAATATAAAAAGTAAACCACTAAACATGTAGAATATAGAAATAGAAAAGAACAGTAGAAGTGAGTTACTTGAACTTATTAAGGTATCACAAGCAGCTCCAGTGTCGTTTGTTTCATTGAGGAATAAGAATCATCCCAAATCTGCATTGTGTGATTCCTTAAGCCCAGTTGCTCAGCTCTATTCAAAGATGATTCACTCATAGAATTATCTAACTTAGAGAGTTTGATACAAAATAGTAACTTTTTTTTCTAGCACATCAGTGATATTCATGAATTTAAACAAGGATTAGAACTTGAGCTGGGATCCAGATTTGCAACCGTACATAGACTTAATTCTTGTTTTGTTCTTTAATTCCTAATACTTGTTTTCCATATTGCAGGCATTTATGTAACAGCAGGCAAGAGCCATGCCAGCTGCACTGTTTACTCAGAAGGCAGAGAAGGAGCTTCTTCCACATTTCCCTTCCCAGAAATAATGTCATGTCTTTCAAAATTGAGGGACAGTGGTGTAGTGGGGAAGTAGGGGTTGAGGAACAGAGAGGTTCCCAAAATTTACTGTGTGTTATCAAATAAACAGTGCCATATTTTCAGTTAATTATAATGTTTATTCTACTTCATTAAAGCCCTCAGATTTATAGGATTACACTGCACATACATCTGTATTTCACTGAGCAAATCATTCCAAGAGAGAGAGAGAGACAAGAGACAGTTCCTTGCACAAAGCTCCTGAGAGTAAAACATTTAACATTAACAGAGGGATAGCTTAGATAAAGCCTCACTGGAATATCCTTCATCCCATACAGAGGAACTTCCAGATTATGAAGCATTCTTTAATGATCTTTGGGAGAAGATTAGGTAATATTGTGCCCTGCTACTACCACACTGCAAAGATGTGCAGCGCCTATAAAATTGGGTTGTACCTAAACGGAAATAATTTATTATCTAGCAAGTAGGCAGTCAACAAATGTCAGCACCTGGTAGCCTGACAGCACTTGGATACAATGTAACTTAAGCAAGAAGCTAGTAGAGTTTTTCCTCATTTTGGCTACTGAGTTTTTTTGGTGTGTGTTTGGAGAGAGAGCTTGCTCACACTATTTTTTCTCCTTCCCTGCTGAGGAGGTGAATCTCATCTCTCTCCATACAGTACAGAGACATTTATTCCTCAGAGAGCGCTTGTGGACTTGTTTCAGAAAACTTGGACATTTAGGGACTAGACATTTGTAAACACAGCAGTTATATTTAGGAAAGAGGCCTCACTTCAGAAAGAAAAACCTCTAACATGCATAAATGCTAGGTTCAGGGCTCAGACAATTTCACACAGCTATAATTTGGCAGCTCATCCCTCAGCAAACACTCAGAGCCTCAATCTTCCAGCAAAACACTTCATTGTCACTGATTTCACCATCACTTGAAGGTGCATACCCGTGTCCAGCTTTTGCAATCTGCTTGCAGCTTCACAGGGCAGAAAGAGCCTGTAAACTTGCTCTCATTCACATCTTTTCCCTGCTCTCAGTCCAGGCTAAATTGCAGCTGGCATTTGTAGGCAATGCTTTTCCAACACTTCCTCCCCTAAGCTGTATCTACCAAAGACAGATTGCTTTGACTGCTTTATTGCCCACTGCTGGGGAAAACCTTGCCATGCCAACAAAACAGTACAAACTGAATGGATATTGTTCTCAGGTGTAGAAGTCAATATTCCAAAGGGGAAAAAATGCCTATCAAAAGGAAAAAAAACCTCACAGAAACCTAAGTGTCAAAACCAAAGACAGGCTGAAGTTATTTTATCCCAGTGCCTGTTTCTCTACAGCAAGAAGACACAGCACAATTTAAAAAAAGTTCAACAAGAAAAACCTTGCTGGTAATAGAAACTGCTCAAGACTGAAACTGAAGAATAGCTGCAAGATGAAAAGCCAGCACCTCAGAACAGCTACATCAGTTTGTGTAAAGAAAGAAATTAATTAAAAGTAACTTTTCAGCTTTTCCACAGTTCTTAAAAGTCATAAGAAATAATGCCCTGCACAGCCACTAGAAAACCTTGGTATATTCACTTCATTAAGATTCTTCTAACAAACTGCATTTATCTAAAAAATTTTAGGAGAAATCATAGACAAAAGTAGAAAAAGTTCTACAGAATTAAACAGAGACAAGAATGCCTTTTTTTTTCCCCTAATAAAGCTGACCCCTAGAACTTTATTTAGTTTTTTAATTGATTCACTTATTTGCTACAAAACTATAAATTTAGAGGTTTGTTCAAAGCAGAATGGATTTGGTGCTCAGAGAGGTGAAATGGTTTGGACAAGACTAACTACCAACCTAGCAGTAGACAAGAAAAACAATGTAGACCACAAAAAGAAGTTTCCAGAACTCTACCCCTGCTTCCACAGTTCAAAATTGCTCAATATCTTCCTTGCAAAGAGATGTAATATCTGCCACTAAAGCCACAATGAAGGTCTATTGACATTGCCATGATGAGCACACTGGAAAAGCTGTATTTTAGCCCTCTATATACTGCCCAAACCTTTGATCTACAGAACAAAGAAGGAAAACTCAATGCTTGGGCTACAGGCCAAAACATTCCTGAAGCTTTGGTTTACTCCTTACCTCCACATGACCTAGAGAGGTCATTTGAATTATTCCATAGACTCCATATGATCCATATCAGCTTTACATCAGTCTCCTCCATGTCTGAAATCAGGGGGTTCTTTCCCACAGTGATAAGTGGGACTTCACAGGACTTTGCCTGACATTCCCATATTCCTCCTTGTTAGAATGCAGGACAAGATACAGGCCTGCCAAGGGTATTTAATGAAGTCTCCATACTGAAATGAATCCATAAAAGACCCTCTAGCATTCGATGCCCTGATGGTTTGCATTACCACATAACCTGTTGGTGTTATGCACTACTTCCCCCTCAGTAAAATGGCTATACAGAGGTTTTTTATAACACCTTTAAAGAACAATGAACACAGCTAAAAAGGAGTTTATAACTGTGCATGGCTATACATTAAGGCCATATTAAATCCTATTCCTGAGAGAGAGCTGAAAGTCCTGTTTCTGCCAGCTTCTTGTCTTCTGTCATTTCTGATTACTGATGCAATATGTGTCAATGCTCAATAATGACTGTTGAAGTCTTCATGCTCCATGGCTTAGGATGTCATAATGAAAGTACAAGCTTTATTAATCCTCTCATCAATAGAAGCCACAGGGTGTCTGTCACATTTCATTTGTGTGTGCCAAGAGTAAATAAACTGCAGCAAATGAAAAGTGTGTTTATAAATATAGACAGATGTCAAGTGGTTTACACAGTTACCCATGCTGGTATTTCCTATTTTAAATTTCCAGGCTTTATAAAAAGCTGATAGAGGCATAGTTGAAGCTATCTCTGTTTATGTGGATATTTTTACACCAGTTCTGTATAAAACCAAAAGAAAGACTATTAAATAAATGGCCAAGTGGGAAGAATTTAATATCTCAGTCTGTCTCACAGCTTTTACTCAGCCAGCAAATGGCTATTAGGGCAAACTACAATATTTGAGATTCTGATTTACCATGACAGGCCAACTTAAGATGTGTTAACCAACAGTGGAGTTTCTGGATTTTAGGCGTTCAGGTGAGAGATGGAAGACACTCTGCTCAGAAGTGCACCATACAAGCTCATACAAGGATTTTACTTGGCAAGTCATAGTTACCCCTGCTTTAACAGGATGGAGGAAAGCTCACTGAGATACAGAGCAGATTATACTGATAGACAAATTATGACTAGCTCACTTCACACATGGGAAGTTCAAGGCAAGCGGAGATAATGTTATTTGCTCATATCCCTGTGTTTTGTGCCTGACTCAGTTTCTTGATTTGGAACATAACAGATCTGCAAAAGTTTGTAGAAATCACCATGGGTCTTCAAAATAACAAATTATTTGTTGATAAAGATAGAAATCAAAATTGACTATAATTGACTATTTTAAGGTGATGCATGCAGGAAAAAGATAGCTGCAATTTATGCCTGAACATTAACATTGAAAAATGAAACTCAGGAGTTGAAATGCATAGTTCTACTGGGGAGAAAAGGGTGATCTCAGTCATGTTCAGAAAGCAAACCAAACACCACTCACTGACACTGCTTACAGAGAAGCAGAGCCAGGAGATGAGCTGCAATAACATCATCATGTGAACCCACGGAGCACTTGGATTCTGCCTGCTGTGGCAGCTCCGATTCTCACATGGAAAACTGAAAATGAAGCTCTAAAGAGCAAAGGCATGGAGGATCAGTGCCAGGAAATCAGTGCCATATGCAAGAAAGAATGAAATAAATTAGGACATTTTAGCCTGAGAAAACAAACAAACAAACAGACTGACAGAACAGCATAGCAAAGCTTAAAGAAATAAAATCACAAATGGCTGTGAAAAAACAAGGTTGTAAAGAGTATTTGGTCCCTCCCACTCAGGTGAAAGAACATAACCAGAAGGGTGTTGTTCAGAAAAGCTTAGATGGCTCCACAGAGTTTTCCAAACAAATATTGAAGCATAACCCATCCAGACCTAACATAAAAATAGAAAAAAGTCAGCTATTTACTCTCTCTGGAAAGCAGGAACCATAGCTGAAAAGAAAGAATGTTTGTATCCATAGCCTTAGGTTTTTCACTGGAAAACCATTGGTAGTACCTGCCTGATATAGATCACTGGGCTAAGGGATGTTTAGTTTAAGAAACTAAGATTCATCTTCTATTTTTACATGCATTAAAATTACTTCTGCAGGGCTTCTTTAATATTAAGGAAAAAAAAAGATAGTGTTATAACTCTAGCCAGAAAAATATTCCCAAACACTTGGATTCCAAAATATCCAACCAAAAACTCAGTATTATAGTGCTCAGAATCAAAATGAAGAGCTTAATGCATATTACAGATCTCTGCATTACTAACTTATTTTCACTGCTTCAGCTTGAAAAGGGGGCAGAGAAGGCTGCCAAAGGAAAGGGTAATGGGGAAAAACAGGAGGAGTGAAATGACAAAGAAAAGAAGCAAAATACAGAAGATGCAAAGCAGCTTTGCAGAATGGATCAGTGCCCCCAATGCTACATCGAAGTCCTGAGTTTAGTAAAGGAACCAGCAAAGTGCAGAGGTCTGGTCTGAAAGCACCTTTCAGACCAAGGAGAGAGGTGGTTCTGTTTCTGACAGAAACTCTTGCACCTGTGACAAGCAAACTTCACCAGAAGGCAACCCTACAGGATAGTGGTGCTGAGCTCTGCCCAGGAGTCCCCTTAGGGACCATGTGCTAAAAGCTCCAGGGGAGAAAGGCAGGATCCAACAAAAACATGTGGCTGTCACAGCTGCAAAGATAAACTGGCCATAACACATCCCCAAACCTGACCAGCCTAGAAGTGAACAAATCCCTGGGTGAGCAAGGGTACGATGGATCCGAACCCAAACAGGGACCCCACCAATCCCAATCAATCCTGAGTGCAGACACATCACTGGCCAGGGAGCTGGGTGGTGCTGGGACCCAAACCAATCAGTTGTCCAAGTCTGGGAGTTTTGAACCTCTATAAAAGGGAACCCCAAACAATAACCCAGGCTGTTTGTCACATGGTCCTTGGTGCCTTCAGTAGTGTGTCTGTCCCCAGTCTACAAGAGAACATAATATCTGGAAGATCAGATCACATCCATGGATATTGCTGTGTTTCTCCTCTGCAGAGATCACATGTATTCTTAGCTAAAAGAGGGAGAAGCAGTCACTGACAGCAAAATCCCACTGAAATACTCCCCCCCCCCGGGACACTAAAACCATATGGAAGCAAATGAAAAAAACCCAAACCAAAGCATCAACAACAAAAAAAACCCTCAAAATTCCCAAAACCAAAAACACCAACCAGGGAAAAAAAAAAAGCCCCAAAAATCCCACTGTTCATTCAAATGAATTAAACTATGCCAAAAGACCTACACAAATTCACTTTCAATTAAGCTTGTGAATGCAGTATCAAATCACAGCTCCAATCCTGGTCCTGTTCACAGGCACTACAACATTGTTTTGTTGATCTGATCCACTCAGTGTTCCTGCTCAGCATCTCCAGTGAAGCCTGAGGTGTTGCCAGGTGCAAGCCCTGGAATTTTCTGTAAGCTCAGTATGGAGATTTGCAAGGGCCCCCAACAGATGCTACTCAGGTGTGCCTTGTGTGAGCCTCATTTGGTGCAGCTGTAACAACAGGTTTCCTAATGGAGTGTTTACCACCAATTTTGCTGACACCTATCTTTTTATATACATTAAATCATATCATATATAATGCATGTTTCCCTTTGCCTCTAAATGAGATTTTGAGTGTAACGTCTTACATTCAGTCAATAGTTTAGGGAATCATAAACAAATGGAAGCAAATACATGCTCTGTTCACAATTTTGATTATCTGCTCAGAGCAACAGTTGTAAACATCCCTCATGGTATCTCATATTTCAGAACCATTTATGTCCCAATTATCCTCAGCAGCACCTAATTAACGCCTGCTGTTCTCTACTAGAAGTGAACAGTTATTTCTAAATTTATATCCCTTTTATATCCTGGCACCTGAAAGTTAGGAAAATAAAAACATGTACTGGAATGAACTCAAAATTACCAGTTAATTCAGGAAATTTTATGCAATTAACAAACTTCTTGCATCATCATTCAGATAAATCAGACTTTGATAATATACCAAATGATAGCTCCTTCCATAAACACGTTGAAGTAAAGCTTTTAAAGTATTGTATGAAGTTTTGTTTACTAAAAGGCATTCTGTGGGCACAAATAATTAAGTTAAATACAAAGATGGTGGCTTGTTTAGAATGGAGAAAACCAGAATTAACATTTTTAGCCATAGAGTAATGATACGGAAAAAAATAGGGAAAATCAATAAAAACATACACAGTCGAGCCTTCATTTTAAATTTCACTAGCACTCCTTTCCTGCAGTCACTCACATCCTGTGCATGTGAGAGGATTACAACCTGTATTTCTTTTGTCTTTAGGGGAAAAGGAAAAAACCCAACAAACAGCAACCAAACCAAAACAATAAAACCCACTAAAGATTGTTATCTTTTTGGAAAAAAAACCAAAAAGTTGATTTGTGATGAAGTCAGCTTTTCATTGACCCCTGATTTAACAGAAGCTGATGTTGTGCAATCAGAAAAACAGTGCTTTTGTAGATCTTTGTAGCCAATTTAAATTTAAAGGCTCTTTTGGTATCCTGTTTATCCAGCACATTACACAGCAGATTTATGTTTCCCTGCCTTCCAGCCATGCTGTTGTAGTTAATAAAAGTTCAGATTAGATGTGCTGTAATTACAAAGGCAAGCTACATTTCAGAACAGTCTTTTTGGATTGACTGATACAACGACAATATTTTTTTGCTAATAAATTTGAAACCCATTTTCAATTTTCTGGCCTGTACCTGATCAGTTACACAACCCCACAAGAATAATAATAATATCTTTTATATCTTACTTAATCATATGTTTGCAAGGGAAGAGATATTTCCTTATCTCTTAGGATAAAGGGCTAGTAGATAATTAACAGTCATGGAACTTTCAAATGCCTTATCTAGGCTGCAAGATCAGTCTAGATTTCCTGCTTTCAGTGAGAAGGTAGCAGGTCTGTCCATGCAATTCCACTGAACTGAAAGCAAACTAGTCATAGAAATTTATTACTACAGTATTAATTAGCTAGGATATCTCACTAGGTCAATTCAACTACAACTGTCATTTGAAATATAGACATTTCTGAATTTTGTGTTTGATATGAACAGAGATTGCAGCATCACTCTGTCACATGCTGCACCCCATGCCAGGTATGCCCATTGATTTCAATGTGTAAAGTGCTAGGACTGATGAAAATAGATACAAAATGCACAGTTCCCATACTATTATATTTATTTGTACATCATTTCAGTCTAATTTATATATGATACCAGCATTAAGAGCAAGGTCTCTTATCTACATCATATCCTACTGGAGAATGCAGTTTGCTCTACAAAACCAGCAAGTGTGGATCAGAAATGTCCACTTGCAGACCAAATAGACGATATGGAGGCTATTCTAAATTTTTATTCCTGTACAAACAGGCAAGAAGGAGGAATCTTTTCCACCAGTTAACAGCTAGCAGATTTGAGCCAACAATTCTACCAGGAAAATACAGTGTTAGGTCCAGCCCACTGCATTTTTCATCCCTAATAACAATGGAACAGAGGCAGAGCAGGCCTGTGTCCCAGTGCATCCATGAAACAAGAATTTAACTCCTCAGAGAGGAGGTAAAACTACAAAAAGTAATTGTGTCTGTGGCACATATTAGCACCCCAAAAAAAAACTGCAGTCCCACAGCATTTTGTCCAAGCTGCTTGTAGAATTTAGTGAAATGGACACATTTGTATAAGAACTATCATTTTATCAATTTTTTCCCTAGAGGAAAACGAGAATTCTACAGAGCTCTCCATATCAATAATCCCTTGGCATTTTACATGTGTGCACTTCAAAGAAGTGACTCCTTTATAATTTAAAAACCTAAATGAGTAAATGCTTAATTTGGTTTAGAAGAATCTTAAATAGTAATATTTCATTTAGTCCAATGGGAATATTTTCAAAAACTTCAAAGGAAACAGAAAAGGAGCTCCAAAGCAGATAGGGGAAAGGGAGGTCACAGAATAAATAGAACTGTTGTTCTGAAACAGAAAAGGACAAGTATATTAATATACTTTTATATTTACTATTTTTAGCTTATTTCCACTTATAAATCATGTTATGTTGTAATTCTATATTTAGATGAATCAATATTTACTAAAATAAATCTACACATTCTTCTACTATCCTCATCACTTTTCCCTATAAATTATGTCTTTATGAATTATAGAAAGCAAGCTACTGAATTACTATTTCTTGGCAAGCACTACTAAAAATACACACATATACTGGTAATGGGGGCAGGTTCCTCTAACTTCTGTGTCTTCTGCATTTACCCAGCTCAATGCTACTCATTCTGATCTAATAAATGAACTCTTGAAAAAACAAGGCACCATGTTAATTTGTATTTAATAAGGTGATAAAGCTGTAAAGCACACCTTAAAGGACCTGAATGCTCAGCTGGAAACAATGTCTTTTCCAAAGATGACAACAGGAAGGTTCTGCCCAGAAATGGTGCATTATGTGATGGAACTGGTGCATCTAAAGGCAGAGGCAGAAAGAGACCCAGGTGTCTTTCTGCTGCAAGACAAAACTGTGTCCCCTACAGCCCTGAAATTGGCCACGGGCTTCCAGGAATCTGCTTGGGCTTTGAGAAGATAAGTAGAACAAATACTTGACCAATCATTGCAATTATCACAGTCATCTCTTGCCAGAATAATGCAGTACTGGACCTTCATTCACTACAGCACAGAGAGGCAGCCCTGCCAGGCACTCCTCATGTGAAGGGTGATGGAATATAAATGGAGTAGGGGATTGGAGGAAACCTGGGTCCCAGCTGGGGGTAACAGTGGGCCAGCACTGCACAGCCAGAAATTTACAGCTGGGGAAAGGTGGGGCTAAGATATCTCACTTGCCTGCATGCTGGTGATTCCCCTTTGTTAAATTATTCAGGCATTCTTCACAGAGCACAATTCCCTTGGCATTGCTCAAGGAGTGCAGCCATTTCTCTCAGCAGGAGCATTTGAGCCAAAAGCAGGCAGCACCCAGGTGATTGCTCTTCTAGTGATCTCTGCTATCACACCTACATCCCTGGAGGCAAATATTTTTATTTCTGTAGTCTAAATAGATTTTAAAAAGAAACTGGTGAAAGACTTCACTTTCAAGCAAGAATTTTGAACAAAGAATTAACTTCCTAACAGAAGTTCATTTGCCATTTTACTTTTTTCTTTTAAAAATTAATTTTATATGTTGGTGTTGTGTTTTTGTCTTGCTGCTTTGGCCACCTAATATAGCTTCCAAAATCAGATGTTTAATATTTGATAGTATATAGTAATATCTGTTGTATTATTTATTAATTCAAGTGTGGTAGGTATTAAGAGTTCTAGCTCTATCACACTGGAGGTTTCATAAATGTATTTTCTGACAACTTTCAGTGTATGTAAAAAAACCCCAAAACACAACAGGATCCCCTGAGTTATGAAAAAATGCATAACTTTATGCACATGAATATATATGGACACATTTCACTCTGGAGCTGACTATATTAGAAAACTGCCATTTTAAATTTGTTTCCTAGCTAGGTTTTGCAACATAAAAATCTTGCGGGGTTTATTCCTTTCTTTAAGGAGATATTAAGCCAGAAAGTATTCTACATCCATGTTCCTAACAGACCTCCTGGGAGTTCCTTCCTAAATTCAGCATAACTGGTTGCCAGCAAATGCCATTCAAAGATCAAAGAGACACTCAGCCAGCACTACATGGAGCAGATATTTATTTACTCCTGGCACCACTTGCTGCAGTGAAAGTTGGCACATATCAAACAAATCAGTGCTCTTACACAATAATGATTGTTTTTTCTCCATGTTGAATATAACCAGTACAAGAGAATAGTATCTAAATGCACTTTGGAACTTTTACACAGTTAAAAAAACACTGTGTTTTTACTGAGGACTAAGTAAATGTGAAAACATGAAAATCACTACTTTTTATCAGTAATTACCACATAAATATATATGAGGTCTGACTTCTTTTTTTTTTTGGAGTTAAGAACTTTAGTTAAATAAAGCAAGGCAGGGTGAAATTTAAGAAGAAAACATTGAATTTTTGAAACATAAATTTCTATCAGGTGAGCCTGCATTTACAAATACTTCCCCTAAGGTTTCTAAAACTCTCTTTACTGACACAAAATTATATTTAGCAGAATTTTCTCAGCAGATATTCTTCTAGTCATAAACCAAGACACATTTCTAAAACTTTGCAACCATTTTGTCTCATTGAGAGCGCTAGAGTCACATACGTTAAAATGAGAATAAGTGTTTACATAACATCTGGTTTTAGACTTAATTTCAGTTTACTGAGGCTATCCTGGTTCTTCAGTTCTGAGCCTTAGGCAGCATTAATACCAGTACCAAAGACCCAAAGCATTTCACCTAAAAATAATTCATTCTAAAATGTACTTTGTTTTGCCAAATTGCTTTTTCAGATGTAGTAGTAAATGACTTTCATTTAACAGCTCTTAATGTTAAAGGTAACACTAAAAGCTCCCTAAAATTTTCATTTGTTAAGGGAAAGTCATGGTTCTATCAATGCACCAACATTCCTGTGAGTGAGAGGAGGACAGTTAATCTCTCTTGAAGAAGGTTAGTGGTTACACTTTGGGTTTTTTCTTTTTTTAATCTGTAGATACAGCAACTTATTTAGCTATTTTAAAGATTAAAAGAATGTTTTAAAACCCCACTTCTCTTTTCAGCAGTGAGTGACAGTTAACCAAGCAGAGAAGTCAAAAGGAAATCAATTAAGACAAGATAAGATCAGCAGTAAAAAAAGCCACAAAGCTAGTACTCAGATAGGACAACTCATCAGCACCGGCTAAGGGGGAACACTGCAAGCAAGCAGTAGAATTTGCTTTGGAATTTGTGTGTTTTCTTGCAGTAATTCATACCTGCAGCCCACCCGATTGACTCAGGGACATCTGACCTTCACTGAGTCACATATGACTGCAGGGATCAGTTTGCAGCCTCTGACTGCAGCTTTTACCCAGCCAGGCTGTGACTGCAGGCTCCAACAACAGCTCTGACTGCACACACACACTGACCTCACTGCAGGCATTCTCTCTCAGGATCCTCCTTCTTCTTCATGCTCCTCTGGTTCTCCCTTCCTCAAGATTTCTCCTCCATGACCCTCCCTCAGCAGCCAGCCCCTCCCTTTTATCTCACTCATCTTCATTGGCTACAGCTGTGACTCATTAGGGCTGAGGCTGCACTGGGTAATTAACACAGCTGGTAATGAGCAGGGGTGAGGTCACCTGGATTCTCTTCTCCTACATCTATAAACTGTCAAAAGGCTACAACCATGGAGTCACCAGACATTAACCTATCCATGAGAAATATGAGTCTACTGTACATGCTGAAAAGGAAAAAGTAAGCTGAGTTCAAGAGTTTTACACAAGCTTTGTTTTAAATATATCTTATCCTTTGATTCTAAGATCATTTTATAAGCTGTCATTCCCTTGGAAAGTTATTCTTGTGACTAAATTTCAGAGTGTATTTTATTGAAAAGTGTTTTTTAAAAACATTTTTTCTAGAAAGAAAGGCTACCATTTTCAGTGGACACTTGGACAGATAGCAGAGAGGTCAGCTGGATCCACACTTTTGCTCATTGGCTTAAGCCAACCAAAGTGTCTTTAACCAACCCAGAAAAACTATCTCTAGGTCAGACTATGTGGATGTGAACAAAGAGAACTATAAGCACCTTGTAAAATATTTGAACAGATAAAACACCTTGAACCAAGCAACCAACTACATCTGGTTTGCTCTCAAGTTCAAGTTATATTTTCTGTAATGGACAATCAGGAGTCGTATATTCTAGCAGCCATTTCTCTTTATCATTGGGGAATTTTGGTCCACTAATAACTAAAAAGTTTCAAAAATAATCAATCTATTTCTATTATTTGTTGCTTGATTTCAGTCCTGTTTTGGTCTTTAATCATTCACAGAATATTTCTTAGACTACACTGAAACCCATCTTCTAATATATACACTTTTAATATTTTAATACAGTCATCCAAATTCTGATAATCTTTATCTGTTATTATTCTGCTTTTTCTGAAGTTAAATAACTCAATCATATTTATTATAGCTGATTTTGTAAGTTTGGGGTTTTTTTTAATATTTTATGTTCTTCCACATAATAAAGGTAGCTCAAACATCTCAGATTGTGATACATTTGCCACAGCATCCTAATAGCAGCTCCAGAAACAAAACTGTCAGACATTTCACAGTGTTGGCCAGTGATGTTTAATGCAGGCTGGCAGTCAGTTTACTGGTTTAGATTATGACTTTGTGCTGGTTATAATTGCTCTGCAAGATTTCTTCAGCTTTGCTTGGGTAAAGGACAAGCCTGGTCTGAGAAAATTTAAAGCAGGTCAGAAGGAAGATGCTTTTGGTACTTGAAGCATCAACATTTCTAAAATAAGCAGAATGGCAAACATTGAGAAGTATGGCATTAATACATGCCATACTTCTCACCCTTAACAATAGCAGTTAGTGCTTCACACCACTACAGAGATTAAAAATGGTCAGTCATGTTCATTTTGAGGTCAGTAGGATTTTAATTATTCAGTATTATCCTGCATTAAGATCTAAACTTTATTCTACCTTGCAAAGGCAGGAAAAGTTTGTTCGTGTTCAAGAAAAGGCTATACTGAGACAGAGCAACTGTGGATATGACTGAAAAGGTTATTCCTAACAAAAGCTCATCTAAAAATCAAATCGTGAACCCTATTTTTATCTCTGTCATGCTTAATAATTTCTTCTAGAATATGAACTGACCTTGGAATACCGAGGCTGCTGACATGGACACCCCCTGAAAAATAAAACAGTATTTAGAAGTTTTAGTAGTTATATCAAAATCGATCCATATATTGCAAACTAAGAATAGCTAAGCTATTATATAGACAAAGCATTTGAATAACAGCTTCAGTACATTTCAGAATTACATCTGACTTTAAAGCACTTGCTTATCTGAAAATTATTCCCTGTGCGATCAAGGCGGAACTTAAATACACTGCTAGAAAGAATTGAAACACTCCTACCACACATTTGTACTTCCTCTTGTACTTTCATTTTATAATCAATAAATTTGGCCTTTTTCTTTGACAGTAAAGCATGATTAATTTGCAATAATTTTCTTCTTCATTCTGATGAAGTGTAAAGCTGTAAAAAACAAATCCAGAGGAACGTACTTTAAAATAATGGCAGAGGTGTAACATTAAAATACTCTGCATTTAGAGATATCTATCATAAAATCCCCACTTGTGCTTAGCTGTTTTGATAAATAGGCACAAACTCTATGGAAACTTTCTTTACTAAAATACATTTTTTGCATTGAAAAGGATGGCCATTTGGAAAGAGTTGTAAGTTCTGTCTTTAATTTTAGTTCTGCATGTTAATTATATTTCTGCCAAGTTTCCCTGAAACTTTCAGCTATGCAAGTTTTTCTTTATCTCTTATCCTAAATTAAGAAATTATTTAATTGCATACCTGTTGTATTACTTAAGCAAGATATTCCTGTACCGAGACTTGTTGCAGATAAAAATTAGAAGAAAGTACCAATTAATAAATAGGTTTCTGAGCAGCAAACATCTGATGCCATTTTTTTTTTAACAAATTTATTACCTACTGTGCCACAAAATTCAAGCAGTTACCAAAATTATACTGGGAAAAAATGTTATTTTTAAAACTCTGCTGAGCTGTGTTATCAAAAGCAGCTTTGTCTTGGCCAAATGTCACAAAAGGACACTTGACCCAATGAGAGAGTGAAGGTCTGTAAAGAATTAAAGAATCCTGCACCCTGATGCAGTGCCAGTGTTCTGAATGAAAGAACATACCTGATTTAAAAGCACTGAAATAAAGGCACCTGTAGTGGAAATTAATTTGGATCAATACATAAATAAAAAGTCAATTTGATTCCACACAACTTCTAATGAGATTTAGCATTAATAGATGTGGAACTAAGTTATGCAGTGGCTTGAATACGAGTGTTGAGGACAAGAGAGATCTGCCCCCTCTTACTGCACAGCATTGTAGGAGCACAAACAGGTTGTTTGTCCACAGGCACAGTAAAAGCATCAGCAGATTTCTCATTTCTTATTCGAAATTGTCTGACATGTTCCAACTTTCAAAATAAATGGATAATCTACAGTGAAATTGTATTATATAATATTAACAGAAATAAAGTTGGCACTATAAAATTAATTTATTTCAGATGTGGGCAATATTTATATTATCTCTGTTGCTTTCTGGACCATTTTCCTTCACTCACGTTGTTTTTGAAGAGTGTGTAGATAACATGCTTCTTGTTCTCAAATCATGAAACTTTATGAATACTGCCAAATATTTTAGCAACTTCAATCCTACAATTTCCAACCAGTAGTAGCCAATTAGAGACCGTGTTACTTAATTTTAATTTTGCTGTATTTGGCACTGTTTTAACAGAAATCTCTTTGTTCTAACACAAGCAGAAGTTTTCTGTAGGTTTTCATTCCTTTATTTTACTCTTCTTCAGGCATCTGTAAAATATACACATCTCAGGATAAAAAACTACCTTTTATAAAACCAAGAACTTCTATCTCCTCTTTTCCCTAATCTGATCTTTAGAAGGAAAATCTTTGTAAATTCTACTCTTTGCGCTTCAGTAAGAGTTTGCTGTTTCTGGGATACAAATACTGTGTCCATCTTTAAGGGCAAGGAAGCTAGATAAAAAACTACCCAGTCTTCATCAGTGTGAGAATATGACAACTCATCCAGCTGAGGATCAGCTCCTTGGAGAAGAATTTGAAATTTATTAAAGCTAATTAGAAAGTGGCTGACATGTTGGTTAAGAGATTGTAGAGATGTGTAAACAGGAAAGGATTTTTGACAGTGGAGTCTTTGAGCAACATCTGAACAACTTGTAAAATGAATTAAATAACAGGGCTAGCATGTGGGTGGCAATGGGGAACCAATGAAAGCTGCAAGGAAGCTGTTATCAGACAACTCCATCTTACTGCCCAAAAATAAAACATTAACAATTCCTGTTAATTGCGGGCATTTTTGTTGTGTCACAAATGACATGAACAAAAGGTGGTGAAAGCCAAAGCCCAGCAAGGTTTGCAGTGAAATGAGAAGGGCAGCAGGCAGCAGCCAGCACATGGTTTGCTGTGAGAGAAGCCTGTGTGTGAGTCAGGGTGACTGCAGTGGCTTCCAGGGGTTTTCTCCAAAGGAGGACAGAAAAGAGAGAGAAAAAGAGGATTTTGTGTTTTGTCCTCTTTTCTGCTGGGGAACAGCAATAAAACAGCAGAAGTACCGACTGCAGTGCTGAAACATCTCTCTATCACATCTCTAAAAAGACTGTGGGACAAAAAAATTGCTGAGTGCAGCTCTGCAGGTATTTAAAATTCCTCTCCATATGCATAAATTTTATACATATTAGGTGTGATCAAAGACTATTTTGCTCTGTTTGTTTAATAAGGGATAGGTCTGGTTTTAGTTTCCTGGGGAAGGAGGGAAGCATGTGCCAGCCTAATTTCATAATTCAATTTGCACATAAGCTGCAATATTCACAGGACACTTGATAATTTTTTAAGCAAATAAAACTGGAAACATTCTTTCCTCCTCTACTCTTAGGATTTCCTCATAAGTGACAGAAGGTAATGTGGTAGGCATAAAATGCTTTCATTGACCAATTGCAATTTATTCAGCATTCACATTATTTAAAAGTCTTTTTCCTCACCTATCCTGGTTTAAAGGTGGTTCAAAACTATCAGACTGTCAATCAACATTAAAAAAATAAGCCAATTAGATGTAGGCTAGTTTGATCAGCTTTTGCTTTATTCCTGACTTCTAACTATTATTACATCAAGGTGGAAATGAAAAAAATAAACAATAAATACATATAATTCCAGCTCTTGTGAAAACCCAACTGTAACTAAGCGTATTCAATGGTTATTATTAAGTCAAAACATGTCATAAAGTCTGGTGTCATTGAATCCCATGCATGAAATTTTCATTGAAATGTTAAGCATTGAAGATGACTGCATTGGTATTTGTGATGCAACCCCCCACTCCTCGTCCTTCTCAAGATAAATGTCCATATACTTCTGGACATAATTTCTGGACACAAATAAATATGATACATAAAGGAAAGAGTTATTTTTCTTTTAAAAGGGATTTTTTTTTTTTTTTGAGTGGGGAGAGGGAGGAGGGAGCTGTTGCTTGCAAAATAACCTTGAAAACGTAGAAATTGTAAATGTCTTGGGGCAGTTCATCCTGTTCATCCTCTACCTAGGTCATTGCTACTTGGCCACTGGTAGAAATGCCTGTTATTTGTTTCATTTCTATAATCACAAAGACCCAGAGCTCTGAATGCTCAAAATTCACTTCTCCAATACAGGTTTGCTAATAAAATTAAAATAATCATGTTGAACCCTTGGCTTTGGGACAATAGCACAGGTCAGGTTCAGGTTACCTCCTCACCAGATGCACATTTATGACCTTATTGTTGCAGCACCTCTACTAAAGTTTAGGGGAAAAGAAGAATATTTTTGTCCAGTTACATAAATTAATCAAGATCTTTAAGTCTTTTTCAAGTATGAATAGATCAATTTAAAAAGCACAGACTGATAGAATCTCTAAAATCAATTCTTAAGAAATACTAGTAAATCTTAAAAGTCAGTGGCCAGTGCAATAATGCATTAATGCATTAGGAACTAAGTATTTAGAAGTTTTCATTATCTTACATATTGATGTCTACAAATAAACACATAGGCCTGGAAAGTCTTCTTACATTAGATTTAGAGTGCTGTAGTATCATTGATTTCTCAGACAGTCCTGCTTCACAAGCATGCAAGTGAGAGGAGAGGCAAGTCCAGAGAAACATCATCCAGAAACACAGATTAGGAAAAATAGCCAAAAGGCAGATTTTCTTTCTCTTCATGTCAGATAACATAATTTTGATGTACTGCTTTTTTTTTTCTTTTTTTTTTTTTTTTTTTTTTTTTTTTTTTTTTTTTTTTTTTGAAAAGAAGAATTATTCCAGTGGGATTTGTTGAGGAAAAAATGCCATTTCAAAGTAGTAAACATCAGTGTCTCAGTGTAAAAATGAATCTCTGTAGCTGTCATATGCAATAGAAAAGGTTGGCCTTTCAGTACACTTTGTATTCCTGACATGAAGATACACATTAACATACCAGCTCAGTGCTCCAGTAAAAACATCTTTTCCAATGCCTAATCCAGTGTCCCAGAAATGAGTGTCTGCCACTAAACCCCTTTAAACAGTTTAGGCTTTCAAGAGGGATTTGTGTTTTATATGTACTTGTCATTGTAAAGGGAAACATTGTCCTAATGCCAGGTTCTTAAAGCAAGGAGGGTCCTTTACAACAAATAGTAATTCCAGGATTTACAAGGCAATGGCAGAGAGGTTTCTCTAAAGGATGGATTTTAGCTAATCATGTAAAAGCATTCCATGCATCCTTTTTTAATGCAAAATAAGGATGAGATTGAAGGGGCCTTGGCTGGGGCTGTGAGCAACCTGGTCTAGTGGAAGCTGTCCCTGCCCATGAAGGGAGGTTGGAAGATGTGATCTTTAAGGTCCCCTCCTACTGAAAGCATTCTATGAAATTTCTCTGAAATGTAATGTATTTGTAAAAGCTTTGGTTGATTATGGACATGGGCATAATTATGCAATGGAGGTTATCTGTGGAATTACAGTCACAAACCATTCAAATTCATGAATCCTGTGTATATATGCAAAGCTGAAATCATCGTGGAAATTCAGCAGAAAGCTGGTCATTGCTTCCTTTATTCTGTCTTGAACTTCAGTTCCTAAGGGTTTCTATCACAAGGCTGATAATCCCTGGTAACTGACTTAAAGCAGTTTCACTGAATGTGTAGTTATTCTAAAATGTAAGAATGGATTGAGGCCCCATTGTCAGGTCACTCTGGCCATAAAGTCACCTGTAAAATGTATGTGATAGCTGATGGAGGCTGTTCCGTGAGGAAACCCTTTCTAGCCTTCTTCCACAGCTTGAACAAATGGGCATCTACATACAACAAAACCTTAAGGGGAAAACCCTATCTCCATGAACCCCAGAAAATTACCATATAATCTCATAAAGGGGGAAAGAGCACTGTGGGAGGTAAGGAAGTCTCTATTCAGAATGTTCACTGAGATGTAACCTCTTCTATTCTAATCCTTAAAATTAATGGTAAGGTTTAAATGCTCCACACAACCATTTTGGGTTGTTTTTTTTTCAGCCTGTTTATATATTGGAAGTTAAATAATAAACATTAATAAGGATTAAATAATTTAACTGATGTAATCATCCCTGCCCTTTAAAATAAGTAATACTTTTGTCTCATATCCCCTCTCCTTCTCTCTCCCTCTCTTAGCACCTTTATTTCATTCTTGGAGTTTGCTTTCTGCCATTCAAATGCTTTGTTTGGCTCACCAAGGAGAGGACCAGACAAAGGGAGGGAAGTGGAAGGAAGGAGTATGTGGTCAAGAGTGAAGAAAGACTTTAAAGGAGCTGGGTACTTTCTTCAGGGACTATCTAACCTTATCCTCCCACAAACAGCTGTACCTTTAGCTGACAAAGCTTATTTAGAGGTACCTGAGGTGTGTTGAATGGGATGGGACTGTTAGCTCTTGTTCTGTGTGTTTGCTCATTCTGCTGCAGGCACGTAGCACAGAAGGATTCTCAGCTGCAGCAAGACCCTGTGAGAGGTTTCAGTACACATTTATCTGACAGCAGAAGTCTGACAGAGCACAGAACAAGCAATTGGAATAAAATACAGCTCTTGGAACAGGTTGCTCTACAGACCTACTTGTCTCTGAATCAAACCTAGATGTTTTCCCTGTGTGTAACGGCAGTTTGTGTACTCTATAAAAAGCTTAAAATATTTGCCAGACATAAATGATATCTGGATATGTGTCAGACAGGATGCTTGACCAGATCAAATCAGAAACCAAGAGAAGACCACAAGGATCCAACCATTAGAAGTAACACAGGCTTCTTTGGTTTTAAAATACCTATTAAAAAGCCTTTAGCAATTTCATTGGAGCAAGACTAGCAGCCATAAGTTACTGTTTCATGTAAGATTAAATGGCATCTTTCTATTGAAGAGGAAACTCATTCTTTTTTATTGCAACCACTGTGAAGGACACAGTCCACTAACAGCAGATAATTCTTCACTGATCAGTGCAAATCCAAGAGGGTTTCATGTGCTCTTTGCAGAAGTATAAAAGGGGCAAAGACCCCACTTAGCTGTGCTAACTGCTGAGCCAAACCACTGGCAGCAGGGCTTTGGTACCAGTGTGGGTGCACTGGGGCCATCACTGCTGTGCCCTGGAATATGCTAGAAAAGAATCAGGCTGGGACATGGGGGTTAAAGCTGAGTGTGGAACAGGGGAGGTCAAGAGCCACTGGTGTCTGTTAACACAATGTTCCACAGATCCATCTGTGCCAGATCTGTGGTGTCTGTTAACACAGTGTTCCACAGATTCATCTCTCTAATGCATTGGCTGCTTTTACCTCACAGCCTGAAGCCAAATCAATCCCAACAGTTTGTGCTGGACAGAGACCAATTACTAATCTTCTTTCTCCTCTTTCCTGCTGCTTAACAGGGCTACAAATAATGGTTTAAAATTACTCTCTGAGACCTACCCACATGACTTTTAGAGCTGAAACCATAGTACCTTTAAATGATCAAAAATAGTTTATATTTCAAGGTGAAATGTCTTTGAAAGTCACAGAAAAGAAAGATCCTGGCTAAAATTAATCCAGAAATGCCAATGTGGTCTCTGCAAGGATTCTATCTGGATTTGCAATCATGCAAAAGGATCTATTAGGAGTCAAATTTAAAATAAATTTAAAAAGAGGAAAAGGAACTTCTCAGTATGTATTCAGGTGTTGCAGAACATAATTCTGGCACTGCCAAACAAACAACTATAAATCTATTTAACTAACCAATCAAATGGATTTTGTCTCTGCTCTGCTTGAGAACCAAAATAGCTGGAGCACAATGACAATTCTGCTTGTGTGAAGACTGAGACTGATTAGATCTTTAATAGGCAGCTCTTCCTGATACTGTTATGTGAAAAACAGCCCCCCAAACCCATAAGTCTACATAAAACTAATAGTGCAGACCCAATAAATGTATTATAAGAGAAGCCTGAGGTTTGCTCTTAAGGCCTACTTCTCACTCCAAAGTGTATTTGAATGCTGGTCCTGTCATAGATCTGCTCTGCACTTATGGCATACAACACTTGGTAATGCAGCAAAGTTTAGTAAAATATTTAAATGTTTTCTCAACTTCAGGAGAAGGGGTCACTCATAAACCTCTTATGTACCATGTTGAAGTGAAATTTAAGCCTGGATATATACAACACTTATAAACCTTCCAACTTTGTCCAGTACCAGATTGAAAAGAAGGGAAATTTCCTCTGGTTATATCAAATATNAAAAAAAAAAAAAGTCAATTTTTGTTTTCAATTCTTGATTAACCTTAGGACTACAAGAAATACTGTTGAGTTTTCAAAATTATCTTTCTATGCACTTCTGTTATACATCACTATTTTAACTTCTCTCACACATAAAACACCTTTACTACTACCTGCTGATCAGAATCTGTGACACAAAAAGTTGTGCTAAAAGAGAGTTTTGGCTTTGATAATACATACAGTTTAAAAAATCTTATAAATATTTTGTGTGTATCTTATTCTTTGAAAACAAGTGATATTTTTTTCCTTAATGTAGGTTTTCATTACTTGCCGAGTGCTTTTGGTCAGCTGCTTACTGAAATCCATCTCTAACACAATTTTAAGTATTGTGAAACAGGAGCAATATTTTTTTCATCTCTGCTGTTTCATTAGACAGGGAAAAAGAATCAATAGTCCCTTATTACATGAAGACATAATGCCCTGGATTGAAACAGCAGCAGAGGTTAATGAATATGAAATGAGTTCACCCAAGGATACCTGAGAACAGAGAAGAATTTGAAACATCAACAAGTGGCACAGCTTTCCAGTACAGCTCTGCAGAAGCTTTGTTTGCTGTTTCACCTGGAGAAGAACAAGAGCTATGAATCTGGATTGTTACCAAATGTAGGTAACT
Organism: Aegithalos caudatus; assembly: GCA_013389925.1. NCBI lineage: Eukaryota > Metazoa > Chordata > Aves > Passeriformes > Aegithalidae > Aegithalos > Aegithalos caudatus. Next base: position 13,161 of record WEIU01017259.1, on the reverse strand, counting down.
GAGTCAGGTTCCTTAGATGGAAGCAACCCAGGGAGTGTCTAATACAGAGCAGCTTCAGACTCATTGATTACTTATCATCATATCATCACTTAATTTATTCCAGTATGCATAGTTACATGTGCATGCAAGCTGGTAAGCAATTTTCTGTTAACACATAGAAATGTCTGAAAGAAAAGCACAAAATACTTAGAGAAATACCTTTTACTTCAAGCTTCTCACTGAAGCTACATCAGTAAATTTCTGTCAGGAAACAGACTGCACCTGGTACATCAAAGGCTTCTGAAGCCCCTTTAGCTTATACAGAATTATGATGGATTCAATTCCCAATGTGAAACTTGCAGAAGTTATGAAGAGCCATTTTTCAGAGAGAATTAAAAATTCTCACACAGCACACAACAATTTGAATCATTCTAGAAGCAAATGAGAAACTCTAGTTCATGTACATGCTGCAAACCAAAGGAATTCACACAAATGTACTCAAATCCAACTCATCTTGCCAGCTCTGACAGTGAAACTGCAGCACTGTGGGCTGTGAGGTTATACTGCCAGCACTGGCTTATCTTTGTGTTTCAGCTCAAGAGTCTAAGAATTCGCACAGTTTCATACTGTAAACTCTGTAAAAATAAATCAGTACTGGTTTGCTTCTCCAATACAGCCACTGCATGGCTACAGCTCAGGGAAATCAACAGCATTTACAATAAAAGCAGGTTTTAAAAGAGATTTCTAGAATGCATACTGTAATTTCTTCCCTGCATCACTTTAATATCACTCTGAGTGACAACCAGTTGGAATTTCTACTCTTGTCTTACTTCAAAATGCTGAATAGTCAGTCTGGATCACAAGCTCTCTGCAGAGCAAAATGCAAAAGTGATACATCAAATTAAACATTTGAGAGAAATGGGACTCATGGAAGCAAACCCCTTCCTTTGACAACATGGAGACATTAAAGCATAATAGGGCAAACACAGTTAAAAGTCATTAATTAATTCCTCATTTATTTCCACAACAAACTACGGACAGATTGAAAAACAGTAGTAAATGTAAAGTGACTAAGACATGAAGATGAATGAACACAATCCTAACTTGATTACTTGGAAAGTGAGTCAGAGATTCAATACAGCTGTTTTAGACTGCATTTGATTGTAGTAAGAAATTTGGAAGCACAAGGCAAGAACAAATGTCATTGCAGGCTTTTATTAAGCACTAGCAGGTGAGATGGCAACTCGTTTTTAATAAATCTATTTATGTTTTAAAGTCTAACCAGAACTTAAGATAAAATATGTTTTATATAAGACAAACCTTTTCATAAGAAGTAGGAGAAAATAAAAAGTATGAAAGGTGGCTAGAGAGGAGGAAGAGAAAGAAAGCCAAAAATCTACATGATAAAATGACAAGTGATGTCAATTACACTACATCAGGTCTAAAAGATATGAAAATCTTGAAAATTGATGACTCATTACATGAACAATAATACCAGGAAAATGAGTTCACAGGAGACCAGAGTGTAAGGAGTATAACACCAAAAGGAAATAATCTTTTGCCAGAGAACATATAGAAACCCATGAGTGACATATTAAGGAATTTTTGACCTATTCAGAAATCAGGCTTTTGAAACTTTCTCATTAGAGAACACAACAGCTGTATTGATTGATGGGTCAAGTTGTAGCTTCCATATTTTTAGGTTCTGTGCTGCATTGGGATGTAATTTTGAGCCTCACATTAAGTGCCAGTCAGCTCTTCACAGAGCAGGGAGACAAAACAAATCCTTTCCTGCTGAAGACCAAGGACAACTTTCAGGCCCAAAAGCACAAACAACGCTGGACTGAAGGGAGGAACAAGAAGGATGAGGCCTCACAACCTGGAGCTGTAATTGGACAATTAAACCCCAATATGAAAACAGACCAGAACTTACAAAAATGTAACATCTCATGACCAGGGGCCATTTTCCTGTTATTCTTGGTCCACCCTGGGTGTGGCCTTGGTCAGGCTTCTGTCTTGCCCAAGGTGGATCCAGGAGGCCTTTCAATAAATACCTACTTTATTCTCTAGCTCTGTCCTGTCTCTTTTCCAGTTTGGCCTGATAAGGCATCATGATAGTCAAATAATCTAATTTATTCATCAGCTTCACTGAAATTAAAGACCTTACTCCACCATTACCCTGAACAACAAAATTAAAGGGAGAAGAGCAGCCCAGACTCTGTTAATTTGCTAAAATATTGGAACTACAACCAAGCATTTTCCTAAAAGTGAGGACTGCTCACTCATTAACTTTCTGTCAAGTGCTGCAAGCGTTGCAGTTGAAATGTCACATTCTCTGGTTTCTTCCAACCTCCTGTTCTAAAATAGTAGAGCTCCAACAGTTCCACTGCAATCAGGCTTTGCTACTCATACATGCTTTTCATTAAATTACTAGAAAATATAAAAATAAAACCAAAGCTGGCATGAAATTAGGTTACACAGTATGAAATTATTTACAGCAGCCCTCCATGTCCTACATCAGGGGAAGTCACAGTGCCTGGGACTGCAGAATTTACACAGCCTGACTGTACTACATCTGGAGGTCGACAGCTGGTTATTATGTACACCTAATTTATCCAAGCTGTAAATACCACAAGTAGGGAAATCTACTAAGGCTTATGGTTCAGTTGGTTTAGTATTTTATGTTTAAAAAAAAAGTAGAATAAATTATGAGCAACTCTTTCACACACTTCCTCAGCAGTGTGTGATGCCCCATAGCTTAAACACACTAAATGGAGCATCTTTGATCTAATTACAAATCTGGTAATTAACCTGACACTCAATTATTTTTGAAAACAATTGCAATAATAATTTTAAATTCCAGCAGCTCTTAGGTAAATGACAAAAAATATTGGAACAATTAGACTACACCTGACAGCAAAGGACTACTTACAGCCTACAAAAAGTGAGAACAATATCCTGACAGACTGATCTTTTTCAAGAGATACTAAAATTAATTGAATATATGTTAACTCAAACCCTAAGAAGAATACTAGAAAGTATGATAATAATATTTTGCATACCCATGCTACTTCTCTTTTAGGATTCACTCAGCATATACAAACAGTGACTTAAACTCTACAATGGCCTTATGAGGATATGTCTAAGCATAATTAAATAAAAGTATTAATTATAATTACTATAATTAATTATAAGTAAATAATAAAATAAATAAAAATTTACTACAGAGAAAAAACATTTGAGGAGAAAGATTTTCTAGTGCACAATCTCACTGAAAATGGAAGGCAAATATTCCAAAGAAACTTCTTTGTTCCATTTTGATTTTATTCACAAAACCCCATGTATATACAGAAATGCTGAGCAAGCTTCTCTCCATGTTACTTCCAGGATTAAAAGTAAATTTTTCACTTTCTCACAATTCTCAGTGCACAAATCATAGAAAGGCCTGTGTTAGAAGGAACCTTAAGGATCATCTCATTCCACCAGACCCTTCCTCCATGGGCAGGGACACCTTCCACCAGAGCCCCATCCAACCTCTCTTCCAGGATGGGTTATCCACAGCTTCTCTGTGCCAGGGCCTCACCATACTCTGAGTTCTTCCCAACCTCTAATCTAAATTTCTTGGCTTTTAGTTTGAAACCATTCTGCCTTGCTCTGTCACTGCCTGCCCATGTCAAAAGTCACTTTCCCCCTCCAGTACTGGAAGAAATTTAGGATTTGAGGTCTCCCCATAGCCTTCTCTTCCTCAGGCTGAACAACCCCAGCCAGACTCTGCAGGAGAGGAGCCCCAGCCCTCTGAGCATCTTTGTGGCCTCCTCTGGACCTGCTCTAACAGATTCAGACTTTTTAAAAAAAAAATCTGACATATAAATCTAAATTTATATAACAAATTATATCTCTCATAACATATAGGTTACTACATTACCTATGTTATACATTTAACTTGTGAGTATTTGTTTGTATGCACCACAAATCTCAAATTTAGTTTAGTATTTTTTGGGCCTATCAGACTTGTGCAAGAAACAGGATATAAAAATCTACTGGTATTATACTTTCTGCAAAAGCCAAGTTGAGCTGTTATCACTGTCTCCTGTGGCCATCCATCTTCACTCTAAAGGAATACAAATCAGAAATTTTACAGATCATTCTAAAAATTAAAACTGACATCTTAAAATGAAATACTAATATTTTCAAATTCTTCAAGCTTATTTTTAGTGAGCCAATTATTTTGAAAACTACTTTCTTCATAGGGAAGAATATATAACAGGTGGGGAGTTTTTAACATCTGGGAAGAAATATAGCAGTAAAAATTGAAAAAACCTCAAGGTTCTGGGACTACTTAAAGAACTCATTCTAAACTCAGCTGCCAACAAAAGCAGGTCATTACTTTGCCAACTTGAACTCCCTGAGATTGCTAAATCAAGCCATCATTTTTTATTCTATCAAAGAGGTGTGCAAAGAAATGCAATAAGAGCCAGACTAAAATTCCACTACCTGCCATCGCTCTATTATGCCATCACATTTCTTGTGAATATATTTCATCTTATCCAAGTGTTCACCCTTGCTCTCAGTTTGTTGCTCTTTCTCAGACATCACTTATTCAGATTGCATGTATTTATCTTCTTAATGTTACCTCACAAATCATTCTCTGAGATAAAGATTCTTTTTTTTTTTTCTTCATTCTCATTCTCACTTCATTCTCTCTCCTTTGGCTCATCTCTTTTCAAACAATTGTATTGGTTGTTGTTGAATGCAAAGTCTTAATAATACATTAAAAAACCTAACTTTGGTGGAGTTGAAGAGGAACAAAACTATTCAACAACAACCGGATTTTTAAAAAATAATGATTGAAGACTGTAGCAACTTCTGGAGAAGTTGCAAGCAATCCATCCCATGATTGTAAATATTATCTCCCCATTATTGTTCATATCTGTTCCTCTGAGTTTTATTTGCACCCCATGACCTTATGTTTACACAGCACACAGAGAATGGAAAGATGCTTATAAAGCAAATATGGGGTGATACACTGGCATTGAACAGGATCTCCTTAAGCTTAAGGTATAAAATTCTATGGCAAAGAATTTTAAAAAATCCAGGTTATCCTCTAGAAATGGAATCTCTCAATTTCCTTATCAAGAATCTGATTCTCTACTCATATAAGTTAAAAGTTATTAATATAAAAAAGGTATAGATGAGATTCAAAGCTGGAAAGCCCTTGATGGGTGAGAACAATTCAATCAAGACTAAGCACAGGTACTGTGTGCACTTGCCACTGGCTTCTAACATTAGCATTGTTAGAGATAATTTAGAATGTATAATCTAAATCTAATATGCAGTGGATCTGTTAGATACATTATATCTATGCTTTATATAGCTGTAACATGCTATATATAGTTATATACAGCATATTTATAACACAACTGCTTTATGTATCTAACATATAACACATAATAGATAACAAATTATATCTCTCAACATATAACATAGGTTACTACATTACATGTTATACATTTAATCTGTTTGTTTTTATTTGTGTGCACCACAAATCTCAAGCAGAGCTCCTGCTGTTTAGAACACTTGCTGTTATAAAATGACTTTAACATCTTCAACCTCAAAACTACTGTTCAGTTAATCTGCTGGGACTATTTTAAAGCTGCTGGACTTGTTCTTATTTTCCACAAATGATTTTCACTCTCTTAGCTTGGCCTTAAAATTCTCCTTAAGCTGCTGGATGAATTTTACTGACCTGTCACCCCTCTAGCATTTTTTGCTAATTGTGGTACACATTAACTCCAATATAATGTCAAATAAATTACTCTAAAACAGCATATTGCCATATAGAATCATCAACCCAGGTAACCAGGTTAACCTTTCATCTCTTTCTTCCCATTTTCCTTCAAGCAGTTTCTTCTTAAAAATGCCTTAGGAATTAAATTTCCTGAACGCCATTCTTACATAGAGAAGTTAAATGTAGGTCCCTTATGATCTCGAGTAGATCTTGAATCAGATCTAAATAATTGAGTGCTACATCTACTTTTGAAGATTTCCTGACTGATTTCTCCAAAAAGGACTGACTCCAATTCTACATATGTCAGAAGCAAGCATTCTGTCCTGATACGACATTTATTCAAGATTTATGAAATTAGTTGAAGATTCCCATTATTACTGTACTTTGAAGTCCTCTTAATCTTTGGTGTTTCATGTTCTTTCTCCCTCACCATCATTGCATGGAGAGAGTACAGACCTGATGGGAGTCTCTCTGGAATTGGATATTACATTTAAATCCACTCTGTGGTACTGCTCAGAGTCACCTCAGCTCTCTGATCTGACTCTGTTTTGATATATCATGCCCACCATGAACTGTAAAATCCACCATAAAGGTACAACAGAACATCTACTTTGGAGCTATTTGATCAAGCATTCCTATCAGGATGATGATTTTATCACTGTGCTTGTTTCAATGCAAAATTAAATTCAGTCATTCAAGACCAGCCTGTTGGAATGGAGAATTTATGCAGAAGTGCACATGTGATGAAGTCTATTCACATGTACCTTTGACAACTGAAATTTTGTAAAAATGTTCTTTCCTATTTCCTACTCCCTTGTTTGCTTAGTTAGTATCTGTGTGCTCTACCTTTTTCTTGGAATAAAAAGGATTTAGAACTTAATCCTGAAATTAAAGGCCCTCCTGTACATTGTGCCATTTGTATCAAGTACCTGCATCCAGAAAATGCTTAAAAAATAATACAACAGAGCATATATTATTCTAGAGACATGTAGGAACATTTAAGAGAAGAAATAAACCTGCTGTGGTCCCTCATTTATCTTTCCTCTTCCTCCAGTTAGTTATGCAGGTTTTGCCTCCTCTCACCACATAGTAGCTTATACAGCCCCTACTGTAATACGAGAATTTGTTTCTCCTTGAAAAGAGAACTTATAATCCACAGATATGTATTTCACATTTAAATTTTATAACAACGAAAACTTTTCTTGAAAATGTGAAGTCAGTAAATGAAATAAAGTCGGTGTGTGTACACAGTTCTCTTTCACGTGACATGAATGAGAAGCAGTAAAACCAAACATCAGAGTATTGTAAATTCTGAAGGAAATTCAGTTGGGTCACAAATTGAAGACTGATGGTACAGCTTGTAAGTAAAAGGCACAGAATCTGTCCCAGTGTAAAGCAGAATGAGGGCATGTCAATAGTTTTTCCAATTCACTGATATTAATGACATTAGGATCAGAAAACTAATGGCTATATTGATTGATTAGAAGTTTTGAGTGCATTCGTAGAATGCAATCTATCTTTTTTACTTATTTCTACTAATCACAAACACTTGAGGTGGTTATTTAAACACCTTTATGACTGCCCTGCAGGCCCTCAGTGTTTTTTTCTTGTCATAATGTGTTTTTCTGACTTTACCATTATGTTTGTAAAGACAGCAACAAAAATAACAAAAAGAGACATAAATTCCAAATAGCAGCTGCCTGTACTTTCTTTTCCATTACCCAAATTGATTTATAATGCCTGTAAGATGCATTTCACTGTGGAACTCTATACTGTATACAGAACTGAACTCAGCAGGCTCATTCCATACTGCTCCATTCTGGTTACAAAAGCTTGAGCTTCATCTCAGGAGCTTTGTATCTTTCAGCAACAGTGTTTACAATTCCAGCTCCCACAGTATTGATCAAAATCATGAAAGGCTGGAAGCACTGAGAAGAGGGTGATTTGCACCTTAGAGAACAGAGTGATTGGGCCCAACTCAGCTCTGAATGCTCCCAGAGCAGAAAGGCACAGCTCTCAGCACAGGTGCCATCAGCAGGGTTTGTACTGGAACCTGAAAATAACCCAAGGAAAACCACCCCACTGTGCCAAAGGAAATCCAGCTGGCTCCTGAACACCAGATATTGAGCCCTGGATGCTGAGCATCTCCATGAAATGCTACTCAAGTAATCTAATTCTACTAATAACTTTATTCAAAGTTTCTGCTACAGAAGTTTTGTCTTCATATTACAACTTGGAATAAATGGCAAACAGCCCCAGTTCTAAAAGTGTATGTCATTGCTAAAGCTTTTCTGAAGACAGCTTGCAGAAATCCCCCAAGTGTAGAACATGGCAATGTGAATATATCTTTAAAAAAGATATTCCTCTGCCATTTAGTTGTACAATTAAATGTCTGTTGGCACTCAGTTTTCCTGTGAAATCCATTCAAATGCACATTGTCACCTAAGAGGATTAACTTTTTGCTTGCTCTAGCAGCATTTTCAGGAAGAAAGAAGTTTTATACAAACATTTTTATAACAGATTAATAAATTTTAAGTTTTCTCTAAGCATGTACATTGGGACAATGCTGCAATCATTGTATGAAATTCATCCAACTTGCTCTAATCCTTTATAGAAAAGAACAAGCTGAAATAAATATTCAGAAGAAATCATATACATTTCAGAGATCTGGCAACTCTGGTTGATTCTGTAGAACTATGTTCTAATTTTTCAATAGACAGAGATAAAGTAAAAATCTGTTTGCAGTTAGCACAGTGAAATGAAGCTTTTGAAGTGCTCAGTGTTATTCTGGATGGAATGGCAAGGAAATAAAAAAAGGGCAGCAATGCCATGTCAGACTGAGTGATGAGCCCAGTATTCAGTGTCGTTTCATAATTCAGGCTTGAGGATGATTTCTACATCAAGCCAGAATTTGCTCATAGATCCTGCAGACCCATATATCCTACAAATGAATTTACCAAATTGAATCCATGGCAATTTAAAGGAAAATTAAAAAAAAATAATAATAAATTCTAAAATAAAATAGAATAAAATAACCAAAAGAGTATCTTGAAGTATTCACTTTCAGTAATTTGATGGTGCTTTGACTGTCATATGTACAACATCATAATACAACTTTAGGGTCTTTTACTTCATTCCTTTAACCCTAAATTTATTTGGAATGACAAGTTAAACTTATCGGCTTTTTTAACACATCCATTTAATGAGCACAACATTTACCACATACTTTTTTTCAGTCCTATTCCATGATAAGATTTGGCAGGAATTAAATTAGTGAGACTGCAGGCACCACAACTTCTTCAGATACAGTGAAAGAATAAAATGAGCAGAGTCAGATAAAACCATCCACTATTCTTTTTTTACTACAACAGACTCTTTGGAAAAAATTCTCTTTCTTTTTTTTTTTTTTTTTTTTTTTGCCCAAGGCTATATCCAGCCCTGCCTAAGGCAGTTCCTGAACTATTGATAACTATTTTTTAGTCCTAACATCCATAGGAGTCTAACTTAACACTAGAATTCATAGGATTTCTAACTTAGCACTAGAAATGAAAGTGCATCCCTAGTTTTCAAACACTTAGTAATTATACTTAGGGTCATTAAGTGACTCAACTAAAATATATGTTGATATTCCACATAGTGATCTCAATTCTGACTGACAATTTGCAACTTAAATGCTCATTTTCTGTAACTGAGTGAAAGACTCCAGGTTATCCAGTCTGTGGGACAGATAGACAAATCTATATATCAGAGAGAGAGAGAGAGAGCAAGAGTTATAGTCTTTTGTCGGTAAAAAAACTGGAAAATTAAAATTTCACTGCTTAAGGATGGAAATTGCCCTTTACTGAATTAACAAAAGCAATATCCCCTGATCTTAACAGTAAAAATTCTAGCTGTGGTTGAATTGCTGGTCAAAACCAGTGAAATGTGATTGAAAATTCTAAGGTATATAACTATGCTGATGGGGAAGAACTAAAAATCATACAGGGCTAAAGAGCCAGGAGTCATAAAGTTATGAAGTCACCCATTTGATTTAGTTAAATCAAGACAGCGAAAAATTGCTGTCATTTGTCTCAAATCACAGTAACTCCAAACTTCTGGAAATAAAGGCTGGATGCATAATTGTACAATTAGTCCCGTTCTGGAATAGTAAATCCTAAAAGTCAGGACTATTTCCAGAACTGGAGACTTGAAGTAGAGCTTAACACTTCTTTTTGGCAACTGTATGGTGTTTTAACAGTTGTCATCTCCGTTATTTTTGGCTTCAGGGATCTTTTTAATTAGGCTCATTAGTAAATAAGGCAAACAGTCCATGAACTCCAGAATCACAAAGTGTTTATAATTGGATTACATAACTTTTATGATTGGATCTTCCCTTTCTAATGCAAATTTCTTTTCCATTTGGGAACTCTCTGGAGCAGCTAATGATTAGCTCTCTGAGCAGCTCAAACTTACTTATTCGTTGATATTATCCACTAAATGCTTTTGGAAAATACTTACTGAGATGGAACAAAATACTGCATTTCAGACTTAGTGTAGTTAAGATGAGGAAAAAAATAACTAAGCACCCAGCCAAGAAACCCCAAAAGCAGTACAGTAAGTTCAGTAATAAATTGATTCTGAATAACCCACATAGAGGAAACAGGTAACCCTAGGAAACAGCTCTGGCTCTCTGTGGTCATCAGTTTTCTGAGAGAAAGGGTGTTTGTTCAGGAACTAGGACAACTCATTCTCTTACACAATCTTCAATTTCTTTACCAGTTCTTTCTCTCACCTGCCATGACAAAACTGTCTTATGCTGGTTAACACAAAAATGCAAAAGCTTTTAGTCCCAGTTTTTCCTTGATTGTTGATCTGCTGTCTCTTGTTCATGTTAAAGCAAAGCAGATTGATACAACCCTCCTGGAGATGGTTTGTTTGTAAAAGGCTGAAGTGTTATCAGCTATGCCAGATTCCATGGCCAGGAATACATCCCTGAGAGGTGCAGTTTCCACTGGAATTAACTGGACCACACAGATTTGGCAGACATTCCCAATCAACTTCCCAAAAAGTTCATGCAGTTCTTTGATGCCCTTTTTTAGAACAAGCTTGAAGGAAAGCAGCAAATAACTTAGTATCTTATTTAAGAAATAAATAGAACCCAAAAGCACTTTCTGAGTCAAGTTTTGCTCCCCACTTGCCATGACTGGAGTCATATTTCCAGGTTTCACTTATAGGGGATTACTTTTAAAGGGTATTTAGAGATAATATTGCAGAATCACAGAATGGTTAAGGTAAGAACAAACATCAATGCCCCATTCAAACACAAAAATAAGTCTACTAATATCTGAGAGAGGTATATTTGAAGAATTACTGAAAAAAATCCAAGCACAATTTCTTATTTTTTGAAAAATGAAGAGTACTTCATTTATCTGCTTTTTTTTTCTACAGAGCATCCTGAAAACTGAGACAGCTGAAAGTGTATCTACTAAGAACAGTCCAAAAAGTATTATTCATGAGAGTCTCAATGCCTTCTATTCTGACCCCACCAAGTTTCTTTCACATTTTTTCCCCTATACCAATTTGAGAGTAGAAAGGAACTTGCTTTATAAAAATGCTTTGGCATTTAGATGGATATCTGCATATAAATTAATATGTTAATTACACTTGTGAGCTGCATATAATGAGATTGGCAGAGAACATTTAATGCTAGCCTTGAGTAGTGGATGTATCTGAACACATCAAGCTCTTTTGTAAACTTGTCATTTATAAAAACTTAGAAATCATTAAAAAGTTGAATTTATTTTTACACTTTTTTTTTAAAGAGAGGGTTTTGGAAATATTACAACCTAGGCAGTAGGAGTTGACAGGTCTGATAAAAGAGATTAAGAGCAAAACCAGACAAGAGGAGGATCATCAATATATCCTCATTATTAAGAGTATTCCTACTTTTTCTGATGTGCTAGGTTGATGCTACTTTGTTATGGTCAGGTATACAATAGCAAGGTACAAAATACCTCCATACATTTGGGTCAAGATTTTCAAAGAAGTTAAATAAAAATTCCTGAATTTTCAGAGGATAAACCTGCACTTCTGAAAAGTTTCATCCTTTTAAAATCATGGAGAAAAATAACCCCCAAACACTGGAAAATCCTATTTATACACAGCATATATGCTATACAGTTACACCTCTTCCACCAATGATTAGGCTATCTATATAAAATAGTCTATAAATGCCTATGAATCTATAACAATTCCGAGTTTCTGTGGGTATTTTTAGACTGTATTATGTTTAATTGAAAATCACAAAACACAGCACCATGTTACTCACTTTTATTTATACAGTAGATGAACGTGCAAAACACTTGCTCCTGTTAACAGTGCCAGTTTATCCCAATAAATCCAGTATTGAAGTTATTTCAATATTGAATACTTAAGTCCTCAATAAGAATCATTAACTGTCTTTTCATACTAAGAAGGAAAGCTGAACTTCTGGCCTTTGGGGAGAGGTGGGAAGAATTTTCTTACTGGGTGATTCAAAGATTTCAGATTCATGTTTGAGTTGCTGGTATTTCAAACACAGCTTTGAACCAGGTCTAAGGCAAGCATTAAAATAAAATATTTCTTCAAAAAGAATTTTAAAAAAATAAATTGAGATTAGTGTTTCCTTGGACATTAAGTTTCTTTGTTGTCTGTAGCGAAAATGTTTAGAGAATTTATAGATTAAGGAGAAACTATACTAACAACAAGATAATATTTTTACAGTTTCACTGAGATTTTTTTTCACTGAAAACGCTTTCACTGGTTTTTTTTGGTTTCACTGGTTTTTTGGTTGCACTTGCTTGGAGAAGGACAAGTGTTGGCAGAGTGGGATTTCAGCCACTGCCCCGCATTAGAAGGACTCTCAGTTGCACCAGGGAGCTTTGGTTTACGAAACAAACACCAAGAATTAAATGAATTAACAGGAAGTCTCCAAGCTTTTCAGCACAGCCAAAATTCCACCCACTCAGTAACACATAATGCTGACTAACACTGATTATATTTCCTTTGCCCTGACTCTCTCACCAAGAAGCTTCCATTCTTTTCCCCCACAAATGTCCTGAAAATAAATTTACTAGCAACGTAACTCAAAAACCAGGAGAAACTAATTGTTCTTTCTCTCATTTTTTTTATATGTATCCCACAGTAATAGTGTATTTGCAATGTTCAAATAAATGATAAGACAAGCTCCCTGGCCTTTAACATTTTTTAGAGATGGCATTTTTACATTTTAGCATGATATTCCATAACTCAATCCATTACCTACAGACACACACACAATATACCAGTGGCATGTCCGCATTTTTTCCCTTCCCCCCCAACTGCTTAGTGGAGCTGTCTCCTTCATCCTCACAGGGGCTACTTTGTGATTTTACAAG